>JBAMHZ010000117.1:5010885-5035191 GCA_037177395.1 Alpinia galanga
TAACTTATCTCCCTGAATCAATCAGTACGCGTACTACCTCATAATTCACAAGGGTGATTCTAATACAAGAGCATCAGTATAGGATAAAAGAATATCTTGTAAATCTTCAGGGCCAAAACTTAATGATGGCATCTCTTGTACAATTTAGTTTTCTCCAATAGCTAAATTATCCGTTAAACGAGCATATGATTTCCAAGCTCTATTGGAGTCTTCGTCGGTAAGTCCTTCGGCAATAACATGTATTATGCCCCGAGTTGGGGCTTCTTGAGGGACAACTAGTGCCCCGGCCTCTGATCCTCCTCCATCAAAAGTATCTGCTTGGTTTTGAACCGGAGGGTTTTCCCTTCTGGGAGCTTGAGGCTTTCTTCGATTATAAGATCCAGGGTGGCCAACCCATAGCCTTTTTGTTACTTCCCAAGTTGGGCTAGCCTGCGGTGCAGGAGGAAGGTATCCCCTTCTGATGCGATCTAATTCTTATCGCAGCCTATAACAACGATCGCTAGTGTGTCCGTAATCCATATGAAATTTGCAAAAAAGTTGAGAGAGAGGATTTCGAGGGAATCCTCGATATCCTATAGGACGACAAAGGAAGTCATACCTGTCGCATATCTCTATTTCTTTTTCTATGTTGGTCTGGGGGCAGGTAATGCCTCTGCTGCCATTACTCGCAGAGGTGGAGGGCGAGGAGCTTCTATGCGGAGAGATCGAGGGTGTGGACCCTCTATGAAGAATGGTCGATGACGCAGAGTGTTAAAGGGAAGAGGTCTGCCGTATTTTTTCCTCAAAGGTGGAGCATGAGGGATAGGAGGATGATGCTTATCAGCGGAAGCAGAGGAAGATCCGACGAGCTTTAAGGATCTCTTCTTCGTTGATATATTTCTCTTCTCTTTTTAAGATTTCTTCATAATTTGTAGGAGCCTTTTTGAGCAGAGAACTGAGAAACGATCCTTCTTGTAACCCATGAGACATAGTGGTAGCCAAGAAATCAGGTGTAGCAGTCGGGATTTCCATAGCGGTTTTAGTAAACCGCTTGATATAGCTTCACAAAGACTCGCTGGATTCCTCTTCCAAATGAAGTAAGGCGGTAGTAGTTTGTTGGTATCTTTTACAATTAACAAAATGTTTAAGAAAAACTTTCTTTGGATCTCTGAAGCATGTGATAGATCCAGGGCGCAAGGTGTTGAACCATCTTTGGGCGGTAGATCCTAGAGTATTGAGGAACGCCTTGCATCTGATGACATCGGAATACTGGTGTAGGAGAGCCACATTCTCAAATCGAGGGATACGTTCCTCCAGATCTATAGTATCATTGTATTCTTTCAGATGGGGTGCACGGAAGTGAGGCGACAGATCTTCCAACAGAATGTCCTCTGTGAAGGGAGAGGGTTCGTGATCTTCACGAGCATGAGTGGAACGACTTTCTTCTTGTTCCTCCCTTTCCTCAGATGGGAGGGGAAAAGTGTATTGCTCAGCTTCTCTGGTTGGTTCTTTAGATGGAACTTTCTCTAGCCCATAAAGATCAGCAGTAGGGATATGAGATACTCCCTCACCCATTGTTGTTCTTCGTTGAGGTTCCCCAGAAGGGGGATGGAAATATTTCATTCTTTGTCCTTCCTTTGCCCAAGAATCTGCCACTGCCTTTTGTATCATCGTGGCTAATTGGGAAGAAGTTAGAGTAATGGATACCTCCTCTGAAGTAGAAGTTCTAGATGGAATTCCTTGGGGTTGTATCTCGACGTCTTACTCAAAGTGTTCCTATAGATGGCGCTAACTAATGCGGCTTATATTTTACTTCTCGAAGGTGAAACGAGGATGGGTTCTCTCCAAGCTACAACAGTAAAGATCTCCAGTCTTCTTCCCTGCCAAAGTTAACAATAGGTCAGATAGCCACCGGTTTCCCAGCTAACGACCCTCCGATGCCTAAGTTAGAGCTTATTTTTGGAAGAAGAAAGAGATTGGAAGAAGAAGAATAATGCAGTAGAACAACCACCCTCTTTTATGAAAGCGATGATCCTCCTCTTTTATAGCTACCCCAGAGCATCTTTCTTCCCGCCCTTTTGCTCCCCACGACCTCTTGCTCTAACTGATAGAGAGCATCTTTTGTGTTGAGATCATTGTGGGAATGATAGGTGGCACGACACGATGTTCTTGTTAGGTCATTAGAGAAATACTTCTTAAAAGACATCTTCTAATGATGATGTGGACAGTCCTCGTTCAGTTATAACAATATACATGTGGTGGTCCCCCTGACCCTTTAGTAGTCTTAGAGGTGTGAACTTTAACCGCTTATAAAAAGGAATCTCTTATGTGGTTCCTCCTACGGAAGACAAGGGTTTTCCCTCCTTGCTGATCCGTTCTATATGGGCCATATGCTTTCTGAATTGTTCTTTTTAATTAGATGTATCTCCTTTTTTTAGCTGAGTTGTTTTATACTTTACTGAGCTATTTTTTATCAGCTCAGCAGTCACTCCCTCTAACTGAGCCGTTTTATATGGTCTTGACAATTTACCTTCTTCTACCGAGCTGTTTCTAACAGAACTCGACGTTTCCTTTTTTTAGACTGAGTCATTTCGCATCAGCTCGACAATTTTACTTACCCCGAGCTGTTTCTATTCAGTTCGGTAATTCTATTTACCCCGAGCTGTTTCCATTCAGCTTGGTCTGCTTTCTTTGAAGCCGAATCAATTTAAATTGGTTCGGCAATTATTTCCTTAGGTAAGCTACTCTCAATCAGCTCGACGCTCATCTTTTCTGGCCGAACCACCTCAACATCTTGAGTCAACGACTTTTTCTTCTATATCTTGACCTTTGACTGAATAATAAAAATATAGCAGTATCACGAACTAATGCAAAAATTAGAAAAAAAAGACACATGTTGACTAAGGAAAAATATTATAATAGATTAGCAAGCAATTATTGCAGATTTTATAAAAGAAAAGAGTGTCTAGCGACTATAATAGTGTTATGTGCATTATATGTAGTTTATCAGAACTGCTAGAAGAGTAAATGATGAATTTCCTATAAATGCAATTGCATTTTTACATTGAGTACTGCCTCCCTGTCAGTCTTTACCGGTGAAAGAATAACTACAATAGAGGTAAAGGGTGAAGTTTTATCTTACCATAATGAAATAATCTTCAAAATGAATGAAATTTGTAAGAAACAAAAGAAAAAATAGGAATAAAAAGAAATTACTTTAGGCATAAAAAACTTAAACAGAATTCCACCAATGTGGGAAGGGCTAGTAGTTATCAATCAATTTAATTAGGAAATTGAATGAAAAACTAAGTCATGATTCAAAATCTTGACCTGTGTCGAGATTTCGATCCATGATTGAAACGATATGGTTTCAGTACTATATCAAGCCATTTTGATACGATTTCAGTACTGTTTAAATATAAAATATATTAATTAAAAATAAAAATCTTAACTTAAATATTAAAAATTTTAAAAATAAGAAAAGGAAAAAAAAATGTAGCGCCTTTGTGACCCCGAGGAGATCACTGAGGCCGCACAAAGATCTCGCAGAGGTCACATAATGATCTCGTGAAGTCGTTGTGGGTATCACAGTGCCCCCACGACCCCATAGATCCGCAATCTGCGGAGTTGCCGCGGTGCTAGTGTTGGTACCAATGTCAAATGGCAAGCAGAACAACAAATTTCACTCGTATTGCCCGACACAGGTCAAGATTTTAAACCATGAACTAAGCTAATTCACCATCATAAATTGATGCAAACAGATAATCATGAACACATCATGGTTATTAGGGGACATATGATTTGTCATACATACCTTTGGGCTTACTAGAGAAGGTTTCCACATCAGTGCTCAATCCAATTCCGGATCCACTGCCAAAACCACTTCCAGAACTGGAGATGCTCATGTCATTAAAGCTACTTTCAATTCTTCGAGGACCAGACAAAGCCATCATTCCTCCTTTCTCACCTCTGTTTTTCTCAATCTGTGAAGACAAAGTGCAGTGTTCCATGAAAATTGCATCTTGGATTAGTGTTCAACAAAGCAAAGAATATATGGATATGAAGAATTTCAAACTTGTTGGAAATACTTACTGCAAAAGTTTATTGCATGGAGAGTAATTAAAAATACAATGAAACTGAAAATAATTAGCAATTTGTCAGTGAACAAGTTGATTACAAAGTAGTATAGTACCACAATATTCACATGTTTTAATTACAAACGAGAGAGAGAGATCTGAAAACTAGCTGATATTATATAATACCTCAACTTTCAGATATTTAACTATTAACATGAGATAGACAATGCCACTTATCCAGAAAACTAATAAGCTATGCCCAAGTCATAGCATCATCATGTTTTGGCACACAAGGTTTCTGATGCTTGAAATTTGGGCCACTTGGAAAGATACCTTAAAAGACTAAAATTTTGGAAGTTTTTAAGATTATGCCAGATAGAAACTGTCTTAAGTATAAAATGACAACTAAAGCTTTGCCCCCACAGTATCCTTATTCATAGTAATTTACTTGTGATACACTACAGGTCAGAGGTCTGCAAGATAAAGAGAATGTTAGTATAAAAAATGAAGCTAGCAAACAATTGGTTTTCACTTAATTATTTACAACAATGCAACCATGATGACAAACCATATTACTTCCAACTAACATGTTTACATCTTCTTAACATACAACAATGTTATAAAAAATTTCAGATGACAACCTTTAACCGAAGATGCACGCAACAATCACACACGACGCAATTGCAGATGTGCCTCCATTTCAACCATCCACTATTTCTAAAAATATCTTAATTAATATCTCCTTCCAATTTAATAATCGCTCTAAGATATCTAGAACTCCTAGTTACATGTACTTCAAATTCATCCATCTTAGATATTCTGTCATTTTTCTCTTATCATTGAAACTACATTTCGTATATTCATGTTTTGTTCTCCTTCAATTTGAGTGGCCAATGTGGGCCTCAAGCCCCAACCAAAAAAATTGAGGGTTGCACTGGGACTTAACAACTATCCTAAAAAGTGTATGAACTCCATGAGCATGCATTGTAACTGTACCTTAATTATTTATATTCTAATTAATCAATCCCAAAGGCTCTTCATATTAACATGTATAGGGATTTTTATAAAAAATTCGCAACATTGTTCATTCATTATCTAGTTCCCTCATACCTTTTTATGCATATATGTACAACAAGCAGAATAGATATAAAATATACCTTGCTTTTGTCAATCTCACTAGCTTTCCGCTTCATGACATCCCTAGTCTCATTAATTTTGTTTTGCATGATCAACTTATGTAATCTTTCTTCATGGCTCTCCATTTCGCAGTATTGTTTAACTTGTGCGACAGTCAAATTTTCTTTACTGCCCAGTGAAATGGCTTCGTCAAAAGCAAAAATGAGCTCAAAAGCCATCTTACATATACCCTCTTCATCTAAAGAGGGTGAATATTCAGGCACCTATGCCAATTTAAGGAAACAAATTTTAAAGTATTTTTGGTGTTGTAAAGCAAAGAAGTTTCATTTAAGAAAAAGAATGGCATGTAACATCAAAATACTGAACAAATATGAAGACAAACAAGCCTTTGATTGTAAAAAGGATACAAGTTTGGATAAGAGTCTTAATGTGTCGAGATCTTCAAGAATGTTACTCTGTTTGTTTGTCACAAGTAGGAGATAAAGTGCTTCTATTGGTTGGTACACATAGCGCACATTCTCAGTCTCAACAAATGTGTGCTGTTTTCCTGTTCCCACCAGCTTAGGGAAGGCAGCAAGCAGCCCTTCTATCCTTATTCGAGACATCTCCACAAACTGCCTTGAAACCAACACTGCAGTTTAAGATAGAAGGAAAAGAAAACATAAGACAACATTCTCATCTTGTGGACACATCATAATGGAGCTAATCTAGAGAGTGAAAATAATAATAATAAGGGATCATGATAACTGCATGGACTCCAATTAATGGGTGGTTGCAAGAGGTTTACTACAGTTTGTTTCACCATATTTTAAGCTAATTCAAACTTCAAGTTCACCATCTTTCTTCTGTTCTATAGCAGCATGAGGTCTAAAGGTGACAAATAACTACAGATGTAGATGAATATCGCAATAGGTTATGATCACAGAACCAAGACTTCATGCCAAATTATACAAAATTTTGACTTCAATTTTAACTCAAGAATGAAAAATGATGAGCAAGTTAGTATGAATAGACTTGTATATCTAAGCTTAACAAGAGACTAAAACTACACAAGAATCATGCAGTCTAGGAAACCTTCTGACATTTGTAAAAGGGCGGCTCCAAAAAGTTGTATTGACAAATGGAAACGAAGCCTAAGGTAGAAGAAAGAGTTCATGTAACCTATATAAGATGTTCATTGTCAACATCAATTTATGTTATAAACTGAAAGCAAGTAGCACAACAATTTCTACTAGCTCAAGTCCACAGTGGATGCAAGTCTTGAATTTGAAGGAGAAAATGCAGTATAAAATAATTAGCTAAACAAGAAGCATATAGAGTTAACAGACTATTTTGCAATGTGCAATATACTAGGACATTTAGTCAACCATAGGATTTTTGCTCTAAACAAGAAACAAAAACAAAGACCAAATAAAGTTGAGATTGTAACTAATGAACCATGAAACTTCAGGCAAGAAAACTAATTCCTCATTTGATAAACAAGAAAGATTGAGAAACATAATATATTGTCAACCAATGATCCAAGATATTTATGGAAACTAAATCCACTTCATTTGAAGAATAGAAGTGAAACTGTCAAATTAAAATTGGAGAAGCTTACCTTTTCCTGGCTTAGTTACAATGGAAGCAGCAAGAACAACCTGATCCATCCAAAACGAATGCTTAGCAAGGAACGTTGATGAATAATCTTATCCACATACTATGCGAACATATTGAAGATTGAAATACAATCATCATGAATATTCTGCTTCTTATTTTAATCACAGTTATGAATCATGCTACTCCTAAATGTAATTATGGTATATATCATCAATCTTGTGCATTGCCTATGTAGGTCTGCTTAATTAATGGTGGTGACACAATTATGCAGAAACTCCGATGATGCTATGAGACATTGTGAATTGTATGAGACAAGGATGCCCTACTCACCCATGAAAGAAAAAAATGTGGTCATTTATGATCTCTCAGTGCAAATAAGCAATCTATCCCTCAGAGAAATACAAAATACTGTGCACGCTTGCAGGAATTTACATAATAAGTTTTTCTAGTTAAATTCTATGACATTGAACACTATCAAGTGGAAATGTCATTTATTCTTTCATTGGGGTGTCATCTATTTTGAACTTTTCATTTATAAATCTAAAATCCCCACTCTCAGAATACTACAAATGAAACTGTTCCAAAAGTGAAACATAAGTGTTTAGGATATTAGAGGGGAATATATGTGGTTCAGTTTTTTGTTAAAAAAAAAGTACGTAAAAAATTTCGAAAGCATAACCTGTGTAAATGTTTGATAGGTTACAAGTAGTGCAAATCAGACAATATTGGTTGGACAGTTATAATCAAGATTTCCAATTAATTTTGCTCTTCTCTCTTCCCATTTCCCCTTCTGTTCTTCATGCTTCCATGTCTTTTCTCAAATATTTTATTTCATTGATCTCATTTGTCTCTTCACTTTCCCCTTTCTCTTGTTCCATAACTTCTTCTTCTCGGCCTGCCTCTTCTTGTTTTCCTCTCTTTTACTTAGGTGCTAACCGATACCAATCATACCCACGTATGGTACAGGAGTTGATACAGACAATCTGGTGGCTGATCCATATTAATTCCATAATTTGAAGACATAAATGCAATTTGTTGATACTGAACTAAATGTTATACCTTCAATGATATATGTTTCATTAATCTGCAAGAGTTTGCACTTAGTCACTAATACACGTACATTTGCAAGATCATTTTGATTATATTGCAAATTCAAATGAAACAGAGACAAAATAACATGAAAGTCAATTTTCAAGAACATAACGTGCAGCTAAACTACAAATTCATTCAAAAATAGTTACAAATCTTAATTTCATACCATAGTGGAAGAATCTGAAGCCGGAGTGCCTGCAGAGCCGAGTACAGCAAAGGAAGATCTTCGTCACACAAGAGCTTCAGCAGATCTATCAAAAAATATACGCAGTTAAATGATGAGAAAAATCTGGTCTTTCGGCATTCGAAGCCATACGCGACCAATCTTATAGACCAGATAAACGGTATGAAGAGCACCAAAAAGGCGGGATAGTGCAGGGATTAAAAAAAAAACTGATATTTTAGCCTCGTCCAGTCAAAATCGAAGAATTTAGCAGATCTACCGAGGTAATCGATGTGATTCTCAACGAACGAAGACCAAGGACGGTAGACGACGATACGCTTAAGCCACACAATCGAGATCTAGCAACATTGTAGACCAGCAATAACGATAGGAGAGAAACGAAGCACGGAAGAGAGGAAAACTCACCTCAGATCTGGAATGGAGGGTTGGAACGGAGATCCGTCGAACTCAAACTAATCAAGCACAGAGCAAAGCCAGACAAGGCTAATACCGACACGGGGAGAGAAACGGCCGGTGATATAACGCACGTAACGCTGTGCTATAATACAAATGCTGCGCCGACTTAAACTTTTTTTTTTTTGCTCTGTAGCAATAGTGCAGGCCTTAAGATGCTGGGCCACCCTTTTATTTTAAATATAAAATATTTTTTTGCCTGAGTCGGCTTTGGAAAAATCATCTGCCTGATATTAAAAAAATAGTATCATGTCAATAAATATATTTGTAAAAAATTATTATAACATATAATATTAAAATAATATAATATTAAAACATTTTTGAATAAAATTGCTTTATATTAAAATAATTTTAATCAAAATTGTTAATAAAAATAATTTTACAACATAGCATATTCTTTTTTATTTTGCTCAAGTTTAATCGGTTTCTTAACCATTTTAAATAATGAAAGAAATTAAAAGTTCAAGGGAAACAAATTTATAAACATTTGATTTTGTTTATTTATTTTAGTAATTCAGATATCCGTACTCTCGTTGACTCAATTTTTTTTTAACTAGTACGAAAGTATTTGAATATTTAACTTAACTAATCCCAGGAGATGATTAATCCTGTTCTACAGTTTTTTAGGAACGTCTTTTCAACAACTGAATTAAAAGAGATCAGAGTTCCAGTAAACTTCTATCAATCACATAGATAAATCAAGAAAGTACTGTTAACTTTAACAAATTAATCCGAATTTCATAATCGTGTTATTCTTAAAAAACTGTCCAATATTAAAATCATATTTTATCCATGCAAATAAACACTTACACAAATAGCTATTGTCGTCGAACCACATCTCATTAAATGATTAAATTGTATTTTTCCGTGAAATGCAGCGATTTTACTCATCTGAAAAACGAATTATTATTTCTCTAGATTCAACCGAGATAATATTTTATTAATTAATAGCAACGGTCTGACATTCTATTTATTACCTAATTCAAGTTTTATCTCATTCTATCTAATCTTTCAAAAATAATTAATATAAAGTTAATAAAATTAAATATAGCAATTAATTTATATTTTGCACATTGAACAAAATCTCTCGCATTTCATTAATAATTACGAAATATTAAATAAATATTTATTATATATCACGTTTTCCATATTAATGTTAATCAAGTTGTGTATAAACCTAGTGCAAATCGCCGTGAGACACGTGTAGTGCACGTGTTGACGTTTGTTTTTATTATTTTTTTTTTTCCGTTTTTGACAATTTTAGATACTTTTGAGGGGGTATTTCAAAAACAAAGTTTGGGAGAGTAATGAAATTTGTTCTACAGTGAAAGATTAGCGCCTGTTGTTGGCAGGTCCTTTTTATTTCACGCAACGGAGACAGCTGCAACTCGAAGTTAGGAGCGAGGGGACGCTCAAAGATCGCCAAGGAGGAAGCTTCTGCCTTACGCCGATCTCTCCACGTTTCTGCACAAAGAAGGTGTGTTCTCTGCGATTGAGCGAAGAAGAGAAGTCCAAGTGCTGGTGACCTCCGTTTGTCTCTTGAATAGATTTGGGAATGGTCGAGATATTTTAACAGATTTTTTTTTTCTTTATACCTTGAATATCCATGCCGTTTTCTTTCATTCTTCTGCTACTTCTTATTATTATTATTTAAACAAGGAAAGAACAAGAATCTTCAGTGTGTTCGAAAGGGAACTTCTTTCTTGGTTTGTGATGGGAAAAGGAATTCTCATCGAGTTTTAAGGAGTTTTCATTTGCTTGAATGTGTCTCCTTTATCGCTGTCGTTGTCAGATAACCAGAGATTCAGAGTCGGACTGAATTGATTATCTTATAAGCATGATTCTCCCCTCTCGTTATTGCCCCAAAATGAGAAAATGGTTTCTCGATTCAGTACTTTTTTATATCCTGGAATTTGAAAAGAGAACAGATGAGAGATCGAGAAGGATTCCTACTCATTTATGATCAAACTAGGGGCTGAAAATTGGAAAGGCAACTAGTTAGCCTAAAACCTTTGACAAAAAAATTAGATTAGTTGGAATTCGAGATTAAGAAAAGTATCTTATATTTCAGTTTTTTGGGGTTCTGAGTTAGGTAAGCTAATTCTATCTCTGTTGATTCTATATCATTCTTTAATTGAGTTAGTTAAAATGGTGAACCTCTTACGTTTTATTTGCAATATCATTATAGATACTTGGTTGGGATGGTTTGAGAAAAAAAGGTTCAAACTTCATAAGAATCAGTCAAGTTTTTATGTTGTGTGTGTTAGGAAGTGCCATGATTTCTATTACAAAGTTAATGTAAAATTTTAAGAACTACAAAATTTCACTGCCTGGTGGAATTCTTCAAAATTGTTCCTAGTCAACCAGTCGTTCTCCTAATTGTGATTATCTTAGTATTGGCTTCTTGGTGAATCCTTCTAATCCATTATCCAGCAAAACTAGAACATACCATGGATAAAGTGGCTGATGCAGTTGTGGATATAGAAAGTCTTCGGCAACCACCTGATTTATGCTGCTCTGGAAGTCCAAAGATACCAGTGAGTGGAATATTTCATGTCATTGTTTTGGTTTTTGCATGAATAACATAATATACAAATTACTTATTTTCATTTATAGTCGAGGTAAGGATTTTAGTTAAATATGTGCCTACAGAAGGCTCTTTCTCGCAAGAGTTCAATGCCCCCAGAGAGACATAATGGTAGGGAGCTAGAAGCAGATGAATCATTAAAAAGGTTTCTTGTGAAAGGTATGAAATATATTTTTCCCTATTAACTATCAATTCATTTATTAATGATCTTATAGAAATAGAATGCTAAAATTGTTTTGAAATGCTGAAATGACTTTCTGTCAAGAGTATTTCCACCGCTATACCATGGTTATTAGTGATTAAAATTGTCTGCTCCCTAAAATTTCTATATGAATCTCAGACTGAAGCAGTTATATTGACCTTTGTTTCTTTTCTTTTTCCCAGTGGTACCTTCTCAGGTGGAGAAATTGAGGCAGCCCCTTGTGCACTTCAAAACTCTCCATACTGTGCAATTTGTACCTAAGAGCCCTGTTTTTCCAGATTCTGTGGAAGGAAAGAACAAAAGATTAAATCGCTTAAACTTCATCCATCCTCTGAAAATTCTTCTACTCTTTGCAACCTTGTAAGTAATCTGAAAACTTCTCCTGATACAGTCTTCAATATGAAAGTCACCAGAGTAGTAAATACTCATGAATTTCAGTGAAGACTGGAATTAGATTTTTTTTTTCTTTTTTGACCTTGAAATCTAGGTATCTTAATTATTGTAAACTAACTTTCATCTGGTATTCCATCCCGATAAAACAAAGAAGTCACTTCCAAGTTCAATCTATACTTGTCCTATGTTCTAAATCTAACCTACTCAGCAGGTAGGTAGCAACCTAGCACTTCCTATCCTTTTACATTGACCTGCAATTCCAGAATAACATTCACAGGTACTCAAGATTGAAAGATCTTTCATTCTATGAGGTAATAGTATCCCAGGAACATATGCAGGGTTATCTAGCCTTTGCAGTCCTTCAAAAAATAAGTTATTCTAACCTGAGAGGTATAACTCCATTAAAGCAATGGAGATCAGTAGTTGCAGTAGATAGGAAAATATTAGCATTTTATTGTTGAATTAGCAAATTAACACTCTTGCTAGATTCATTTCAACTTGGTGGTGACCACTGAAATTCTTTTCTTGCATCAATCAAAAGTTTGCTCTTTGATGGTGTGACAAAATGCCATCTCTGAATCAAAAGTTCGCTTCTTTTTAACAATGAACAGGTCATGCCTAGGGACGATGGTTCTCATATATTTCACTTTGACGATTAATCAAAGAGGCGAGAATTAACTCAGACTTTACGCTGTACGGTCATCCGTTTCAACCTCTGAGTTTTTGAAGGGGAGATGCGAACCCATTTGTATCAGTAGGGCCTGCAGTGGCCGTTCAAAGTTGAAGCAAAAAAAGCAGTGGCTGTGAGATTTGTCTGAAAGGATTACAACTGTAATGGCTTAAAACAGTACACTGGAGCAATTGTTGTTGATGTTTACTGTGTAGTAACATTGCATGGTGAGTTATAACAAACATGCTTGTGTTGATGAAAAGAAGGGAACTTTAAATTCGGCGATTTAAAATAATTTTTTATTTGTTAACTTCATATTTTATTAATTTACAAAAGAAATTATCAGCTAAAATAAAAGAGAATTTTACCCTTTTTAATTTTAATATTAATATTCAATTTTTTTAAAAAAAGATTTAATTTGCCCATTATAATCTACCCTTATTAACGTCATTTTTTTATTTACAAAAAGCGGGGAAAAAAAATCAAAATGGCCGGAACGGAATGGCCGCCGTAGGATTCATCGCGCGAAAACTGGAGCTCCTTCACCACTCGGATCTCTCACGATGCCTCGCCGCGTTCCCTGCCGCTTCCGAGCTCAGGCGCGTTCATGCGCTCGTAGTCACCTCCGGTCTCTCCTACGATGCCTTCACCGTCGCTCGGCTTCTCGCCAGCTGCGCTGTTCCTTCCTCCGGCGACCTTCGCCATGCCCGCGCCCTCTTCGCCAGTATCGAACGTCCCACTCCCTTCATGTACAACACCATGATCCGCGCGCTTTCCCGCAGTCCTCGCCCGGTTGAGGTCATCTACCTCTACTCCCGCATGCTTCGCTCTGGCATCTGGCCGGACCGGCTCACCTTCCCCTTCCTGATCCGTTCGTGCTCGGTGCTCGGATCCAGGGGCCTTGGTCAGGGAGTCCACTGCCACGCGGTGAAGCACGGGCTCGACTCCGACGTGTTCGTCGTCAACAATGCCATCACCATGTACTCGGATTGGGGCGACATGGTCTCCGCCCGGAAGCTGTTCGACGAGCATGTTGACGTGGCGGATGTTGTCTCGTGGACCGCACTGGTTACTGGGTACTCGAATTACGGGCAGTTGGATCATGCGCGGTTGTTGTTCGATCAAATGCCCGAAAGAAATCCCATTTCATGGAATGCCATGGTTGCAGGTTATGCAAAGGAAGGAAGTACCATGGAAGCACTACAGCTTTTTGAGAAAATTCCTGACAGAAATCTGGCTTCATGGAGCTCGATTATTTCAGGTTTTGCACAATCAGGACGTTGCAAGGAGGCGTTGACGGTGTTCAGAGAAATGCTCGTAAGGAATGTCACCCCAAATGAATCAGCATTGGTTAGCGCAGTGTCTGCTTGTGCACAGTTAAGGGATTTGAATCAAGGGGAGTGGCTACATAAGTACATTATCGAGCATGTGGTTGAGATGAGTATCATTCTAGGTACAGCTTTGGTTGACATGTATGGCAAATGTGGGAGCTTAAGAAAGGCCATTGCTGTCTTCAATGTCATGCCTGAGAAGAATGTGTATACATGGAACTCATTGATCGCTGGCCTGGCCATGAATGGCTCTGAAAGGCCAGCACTGGCTCTCTTCTGGAAGATGCAGTTGACAGGTTTGGAGCCAAATGCAATAACCTTCATTGGATTGTTGAGTGCCTGTAGCCACGCGGGGTTGATCTCAGAAGGCCAGCAATTCTTTGATACGATGACTCGAGTTTACAGGATCAGGCCCCTCGAAGAGCACTATGGCTGCATGGTTGATTTGCTCAGTAGAGCAGGGCTATTCAAAGAAGCTCTTGATTTTGTAGAGACTATGCCAGTGGAACCCCATCCAGGACTGTGGGGAGCCCTTGCTGGTGCATGTAGGATTCATGGAAATGTGGAACTGGGAGAGAAAGTAGGGAAGCAGTTGATCGATTTGGAGCCACACCACGGTGGGAGATATGTCTTGTTGGCAAACTTATATGGTGCTGCAAGGAGATGGGATGACATGTCAATGGTGAGGAAATTGCTGAAGCAGCGGAAGGCTGCAAAATTCCCTGGGAAAAGCCAAGTCGAGCCAGTCTGATCCCTGGTGTCTTCCTTAAAGACATATCAGAGATTGTTATTTGAACTGAGAAAATATCCTCAAAGTTCTGGTGCCACTGCACTTTTCATTGGGTTTTCATAGTGTTATCATTCAGCAGCTGCTGCAGGACTCTTAGTGCCTTAATCTGAATAACTTGATGTGGATTTGCTTCCAACCGGCATGAAAGCTAAAAACATGTAAATGGTGACCATCTTTTCTTTGGCTCATCATTTTCACATTCGAAGCATCAGATAATTGTCACAAGAAACTTGCCTTATGGTCAGTATTTCAGAAATTCAAGTGCAAGTTTTTCATTGATTGAAATAAGATGAGCTTGCTTGATTGGGAGGCCAGAGCTATCCAAGAAACTGATTTCCTTGCCCTTTTACTTGTTCTTTGATTAGCAGTAAGGGAGAAAAGATTATCACTCTATAATTTTGTTTCGCTTCAAAGGTAATTGTATAAACGGTGTATCGAGACAGATTTTTATTTTTATTATATAAAAGGCTGCGTTCAATAGATCTTTATTTGAAATCCATAATTAGTGATGAGAATTTTATAAGTTGGATTGTCTTATAAGTAAGATCATTATAATCTTAATTAATAAAAAGAGATTCAGAATATTGAATATGTTCCATGGAAATATAATAAAACATAAACTAACCAAACTCCATAAACATTTTTAGATTTTTTTTTTAATAAAAAAAACTTCAAATACATTTCAACACAAGTTGCTCCAGCGGATTGACGATCTAACTCATTTAACTATTAAATATTCTTTCAGAAACATAAGTGGATCGACTCAATGACAAGATCAAGAAAAATATTGAATATGTAAATAAAAATAAAAACATTTCCTGCCCACATCATCCACATGACTCATGAAATAAATAAATAAAAAATTCAAGACTACAATTTTACTCACGACAGTTTCAACGAACTCCATGAATTATTCATTTGCGTTCAGGAGTCTTTGGTCGTATCTTGGGTCGTGAGTTAAGTTACAGTGTGATGTGTCTTCTTTCTCTGCGTGTATACAGTGAATCGTTTCCGCAGGATCCAAACCAAGGCTGCCCTTCAACGCCACGCTTAGAATCCCTCCCATCGACTGCCCTCGCGTGCCTTTTTTTTCTCTTCCTCTTAAGCGTTCGTTTCCGTTGTCCAAATTCCTGCTAGAATTTCTCCTGAATTCTAGGGTTCTTCCCCTTCGGTTAGGGTGAAAGGAGTGAGAAAACAGTGCGCTGTTCTCGAGGGGGATCTCGATTCTCGTCCTACAAATCCATGGTCGCACACTTGTTGATCTCGTAGCTCTGGTCCGCATCTCGACCTTGTTTCCTTCTTCCACTGAGACGCAGTAGAGCGACCAGATCTGAATCACGTGACTGCGAAGTAACGTTTTTAAAGTCATTTGCTTCCTCTTCTCGTTGTGTTTCACTTGTTTTGTTTGCTTTTGAAAGATTTGTGATAGCTCGAATTGCCTCCAAGTTGGAGTTTTCCCTTCTTTTTTGGATTATTTCCGCGAGGGATTTATTCTCCCGATGTTTTTGAGTTCGCTGTTCATTTGCGTGCTTGAATTATAGTTTGGAAAGCCTTTACTCGAGCTATAACTGTTTCGTTGAAGGCATCAGTATGGCTGTCTTTTCTCCCCTGCAAAAGCTCTTTTTTGCTTTGAAGTTTGGTTCATGGCTTTCTTCAAGCGGAAACGTGAGGTTCTCAAAGTGGGATAAGCTAAAAGGAATATACTTTTATTGCTGGCTCAGCTTGCCTTTATTCTTCCCTTTCTTTCATGCCTTTGCGGGCTGACGTGTGATTTGTCGCGCAGAGATCAAGAAACGGGTCAACTAACTTCTGTTTGGCAACGAAAGGTGGATAGAAGAACCGACTTATTAGATTGCCTTGTTGTAGATGGACTTGTGAGATTGGACCAAGTATGAAGTGTCCGAGTAATGATTCAATACCCGTGAGTAACTATATCTTTTTAGTTGGCATTTATTGATATTTTCCGAGTTTGGTTGACCGCAAGATTTCGGTGCCACGTTTCAGCGTTTCCTTGCGGAGCCTTCCGACTTCATGCATGAAAATTTATTCATGTAATATGTTCCGGAAAGTCGGTGACGAATTATTTCAGTGATTTGTCGCGTTGTCCTCGATGATTGAGGGAAAAGTTTCCTGCTCCGACAGTTACCTTATTGTCCTAAGAGCGACTTGGTTGTCTTCCAAAAAATAGGATCAGTTCATTCCTTAGAGTGACTGCTGGGCACTAATAGTTGGTCCATTTTGTATTTGTTAGAACTAAGACTCGAATATGGGATGCCTGGTTTCTAAAGAAAAGGATTCAGATACCGGAAACAGAAAAAAGCCAGGGAATGTGGGGGAGGTGGCAGTCTTTGTGCCCGGGTTGCGAGTCCCCAAAAGCGTGGACTTGTTTCAGTCACTCGGTGATAGCCTGCCGAGGAGTTTAATCGAGCGTCTGTCATCCTTGAGAACCAGAATCGTAGTTATGGCTGCTCAAGAGGCCCCTACTGTGGCGAAGCCTAGGAGGAAAACAGCAACTCAGCATGGTTTGCCTAGACTTTACGCTGTTTTTGTAAATTGAGTGGACAGAGTACCAATCCTTTTTGTGCATGCAGGGGGTTCTAGTTTGGCTGATCTTCAGCAGGCTCTGGAAGACTACTTACCAGTCCTTCTTGGTTTGGTAAAAGCTGGTAATATGCTTCAGTTCTGTTCTGTTCTCTGTTTTCAATGTTTATGTCATATTTATTCAATTTCCAACTTTTGACAGTAGTGTGAAATTTACAGGAAGTCAGCTAATAGACAGCGTTCACTTTGTATGGACTAACCAGGAGGATGATGCTGAGGTGGTTCTCTATGTCAATTACACCTTTTATTAGTACCATAGGGTTTGAAGAAGCAGGAATGATGGCTGATTCTGTTGCAGGAAACGAAAATTGCAAATGCTTGGTATGAGGTGCTCTCAATTCTGCACTTGATGGCCATGCTGTGCTTTTCTGAAGCCAACTCTTTGCTTCTTCCTAAAACATCTAGTGATACCAATTTAAAAGTTTCTGAAGGTATATATCTAGATTGGATTATGGAACTAATAGAGAATTTCTTCTATGCGGTCAAAATTATCCTTGATCAAGAAGGTTTTTTAGATATTTTCTATTAGATGTTCATTTCCTTTATTGCAAATTTAGTGGTGTCATAACAACGAGCATGATTTAAAAAGTTGGAGTTCCAATACTACTTGTATAATCAAACTCTTATTCCACTCTGAGCTTTTCTCTCCAAAAGCACTTCTCCCAGCTTAACTATATTTACCTGTTTCATGTTAAATTTACTATTTGAGTAAATATAAATTCTATGACCAACTGGTCATTCTTCTTTTTGCTACTCATTTACAGAGAGTAGGAGGACTGCAATTGATATATTCTTAAAAGCAGCTGGTTATTTGGATTGTGCTATTCAACATGTTCTTCCTCAACTTCCTCCTGATCTAAGGTCAGCATTCAATGTAACTTTTGTCCATGAAGCTTAGCTATTGACATATGCATTTCTTACCATGTTATCTTCAGACAATATTGAAATTTACATGCTGTGACCTTTCCATTTTCACTATTGGTAGGATGGATCTTCCTGTAGATCTTGCAGAAGGAGTGCTCCGCTCTCTTCTTATGCAAGCATTGGGTCAGGTATCAAAAGTTCACTCCACTATTGAATGTTTTTCCCTTTATGTACCTTTGCTTTTAAGCGTGACTATGCTTCTTTCCTGAGAGATCCTTTCCTGATCTCCCTTTGTGTAACGTTATCTCAATACTGACTGCTTTGTTGCAATACTACATTTTTTTATTAGTCCTGTCTCCCATGCAATTTAGCAATGTAATCAATTACTATAGAATTTCACGCAGAAAGATGTATTGGCAGGTTAAGTTTAAACCTCAAAGGTGCATAGAATCAAACTATTTCTGCTATATGAATTAGAGTTTGAGCAAAGTTACATAACATAGAACACAAGAAAAGGTATCATTTAGTTATATAGAATCAAATGCCTAGATTCTATTTGATTATCAGATTGGGAAAAGCTGCGCTTGAGAAAACTAGAATTGAAATAATAACATTGATGTGGAAAAAGAATCTAATTAAAAATATTTAAATTTTAAATTTCAATGTGAAGTGTTTGGCAAAGTTGCTGCGTTGACCCAGAAATCACCGATTTAAATCCTGGAAACAGTCTCTTGTAAAAAAAAAAAAAAGAAGATAAAAACAGGATAAGGCTGTGTACAATGGATCCTTCCCTGGGACCCCGCATGACGGGAGCTTCATGCACCGGGCTACCCTTTTTAATGTGAAGTGTTTGGTAATAAGGTGCAGCTCGGTGCACAAAGCTCTCGCCATGCAGGGTCCTAGGGGAAGATCCATTGTATACCTTGCTTTTTTTTGCAAGAGGTTGTTTCCAGGATTTGAACCCGTGAAGTGTTTTGGTAATAATGTGAGCAATTTGAGAATTAGTCTATTTCGGTTTTTTGTCTTTCAATTTTAATATCAATTAACAAGGATAATATTATTTCCCAATTTCCTTATTTGTTTCCTTTTTTTATAGGATTGTGTTTATAAAAGTCACCCTTGAAACTTTGGATCGTAAGGTTTTTCAGTTTCAAACTTCTGTGTGGCTTAGTTCCATTCTTGCAGCACTTAAATTGCTAACGGAGCCAAACATAGTTCGATCATATACTTCATCTTTCTCTTATCGTTTTGTCCTTGCTCACATTCCCATCCACTACTCTGTTACTGTTCACCCTTTGCCTCTGCTGCAACTTCAATCTCATGGCTTATCTAATCTTGCACCAATGATCGGTCCATTGCCACCATCACTACTTCAGCGACTACCTACACCCTACCATAATGTTGTTGGCTCCCCCCTCCACCTGAAGGCACCTTTTTTTTTGCATTCACAATTGAAAGTACCTGATTTAATGTTTGTAAGAATTTTGTATTAGATATTATGCAAATACAATTATCACTAATGGAACTTATATAATCATTGTAAAATCATGTTCTTCTCAATATTAATTTCAAAAGTACCTTTTTTAGTTGTCTAATATGGTAACATCAATGATCTGTATATTAGCATAAGATTTCACTTTACCATCACAACTGTACTATTGAGTTGGATATTTAGTTTTCACTCACTAATTGGGTATTATTCCCATTGTTGTTATAGAGTGTGGATATTCAACTAGGGATGGCAATGGATAGTCCCAAGGCTACATTGGCTGTCAAGAGGAGGCTAGCATGTGAGATGGTTAAGTGCTGGCAGCAGGTATAGTGTAACATTGTAATCCTTTTACACTGTTAGGCAAATTGGACCTATTGATTTGCTTTGCGAACTCTCTATATTTTTATTATATTTTAAATAAAAAGTCGAAACCCATGTACATAGTCCAAGTTAAAAATTTTCTGGCCTCCCTTCAGGCAGAGGATAGCATTGCCAAGTATCCATTAGTTGAAGGTTGGAGAGGAAAACATCAACTATTTATCAAGTGGAAGCATGTCGAAGCAAAGGTTAGTATTTTAGTTCTCATAACTGTTTTTCAGGTATGGAAATTTACAGGATCGAGTACTAATTCTATCAAACATGTATCTGTGCGTGGTGCAGTACCTTAAGTTCTAAATTTGCTATCATGTATGCTGACATAAATGCAACTATGGAAATAAAATTCTTAATATACATGCATATAACTAAGATTGTCAGTGTCTGATCAGAGAAAGATAAGAGAGAATTGTTAGGGCCTCCTGGCCCGACTAGAATGATTTTCCAAAGCTGTATTATTGGCATCCATCACCTATTGCAAACTTGCAATTAGAGAAGTCCAACCACCCTTGGAAGTAAAAAAGCAAAACGGAATAACTATGCAAAAACAAAAGTTGGAAGAAGAAGCAACAGTGTCAAAAAGTAAACTGACATGGCTTAGTAGAATCCACTAATGATGGACTATACACAAAGAAAGTTGCATATATGCCAATAAAGTATCAAGTAGATTTGGATTTAGTAATATTAACATCCATACCCTTTTGATCATGTGCATATCGACATTGCTTTGCTGCTCATAACGAGTTGGCATGTGTAGAAATGCAAGAAGTCATTATGGAGCCCAAAAGGTGAAACGCCTGCCTTGTTTGATGGGATAAATTGATAGGCCACTAACAGTGTTTTCATATTTAGATAATGAAAAAAAAAATTATCTGAAAGAGTAAAGAGGCATGAACAATTGTAAAAAATTTCCCTGCTGTTTAATTTACTGATGGGTCACAGAAGACCTTATCTAGAAATTTAGCTGCGAAGAAATTAGAGATAGGAACCTAGTAGAAAGAAGAAAGGTCACACTGCAGCAGCCTTTGCATGATAGGAATCTAGGAATCATTATGAGCAAAAGGGATATTATTTTATAGTTAGAACTAGCTATAAGCCCTCCATGGATTTTATTTATAGGTTATTGTGACTCCCCCAGAAATGCAATTCACATTTCACATTTTTTAAGTTGATGAGAGTGTGTAAAAGTTTCTACTTTGTGAAGGAAAATCAGTTTGATAGTCTGTATCTAGAATATTTTTTCTCACATCAATCTGCAATGAGCCTTGAAAAGGCTAGTTTGAGATTGAGTGATAAATTTATCGTTATGCTTTCAGTCGAATCAGTTCTAGGAATCTAAAATTGAATACTTATTTGACATAGTCTAGGCTTTTATTTTATTTCCATTATTTTTAAATAAAAGGTTTTATATTTTCTAGGAAGTTATTAGAATTGTTAAGACAACAAAGTCATATTTTATATTTTGATAAAAGGGATCTGGATCTCATGTATTCAGGAATCCTCAAATTAATAATATTTTCCTCTTTATAAGCTGCGAGTTTGAGTTATTTTAAGGCACAATTAGTTTGTGCTACCATCAAATTGGTATAGAACTGAATTTCTATTTCAGTCTCCATGTACAAGTTTTGTGCTCTTAAGTTAGTTGGTTTGTGAGTGAGTAGAATTTACAGCCATACTACACTTGACCTTCCCCCATTCATTGATTTGCATATAGGCACTCTCATCCACGACACAACTCATCGTCAGATTAGACACGTTATGGATACTCAGACTGTCCTAGCTCCTTGTGGCAATAGGTAGAGGTACCTAGTTCATTGTAGAGGATTTCCAGACATTTATGATGCATGGTTTACTCAGGACAAGCTTTGACCGAGTTGCTTGAAGAAATAGAGCAACAGTTGGCAAAATCCATCTATATAGGTACCGCTACTAGATGGAGTCACAAATGTTTACCTTCCACTCGATAGAGTGACTTTTTTTTGGGCAGGGGAGAATGATATAGTCTAGGGTTTAATTTTATTTCCATTATTTCTAAATAAAAGGTTGGTTATATTTACATATTTTAAAGACAACCAAGTTTTTTTTTTTTTAAATTGAGAACATGACTTATTTGGAGTTTATAAAAGGAATAGGCCCCTATGGAGTGAGATATCTTCAACTTAATAAGATTTTCCACTCTGCAAGTAGTGAGTCTTAACTTTAGTTTTATTTAATCAATGATTAGTTTGTGCTACATGATTATTCCTCAACTGGTATAGTTCATAAGTTTTTGGCATCAATTTGTTTTTAACTTTAATAATTTAATAATGAATATTAGACAAGCAAACTGGTGAGGCTTTAAATTTGTGATGTTCATCTCCCGCAGAAGTCAGCAATTCACAGAAACCATTGACTTCGAGAAATAGAAATCATTTGTGGAGCATATCTCTCTTCTCTGGCTTAATAACATGAGCTCCGTATATTTAGATGTCTTTTCTTGCATCAACAGGCTGCTGCTTATTATTACCATGGTGTTATTCTTGATGAGGGTAACACTGAGAAATCCCATAGGATGGCAGTCGCTGCTCTCCAAGCTGCGGAAGAGTTTCTTAAACAAAGCAAAAAGGCATCTGCTGCATTCAATGCAATGCCTCCTACATCAAGGTGATTTTCCTAATATTTATTTGCAATTATATAGATTCCTTTTCTGTTTCCTTTCCTTTGATAAAAGCATTGCTTTTCTGTTAGATTCAAATAACAGTTGCAGTTAGGCACAAATTCAATCTGTTACATTTGAAATTTAAACCGATTCTTTATTTGCATCAAAATGTTAATACTAACAGAGCCAGTGCAAATGTATCAGATGGGGAAGAAGATGTACTTTCCATGATCTACTAAAAGACAACAACTTGATCTGAAATGGCTGTGTAAACGCACAGTGAAATATGTGCATGTCTATAAATTTACTTCTGCAAGTCGTTTTTCCTTCGAGTCCATCTTAAGCAACCAAGGGCAATGCTTGGCATTGCAGCACATTTTCCTCTGGAACACCCATAGTAAATGACTTCTCACATGCAGTATTTTGTTTCTTTTATTGCAGGAATCCTCCTTCCTGGGGTTCTATGAAATATCTATACGAGAAAATCCCGAAAGATGCAGCGAACAAGGTTCGCATAAATCAGGACCTCTACAGTCAAGACAGGTGCCTACATGTGTCAATCAAATCTAGTGCAATTCATTCATTCTATGATTTGTCTTTAACTGATTTATATCTCAGAAAATGTCTATGGCTTTGTATCCTACACAGTATATCTTCTTCTGCCATCTTAAACTGACTTTAAGTCCAAAGGCACAAGCTACATTCTCATGATAGAGATTGTGTTCCACACGAATTGACATATCATCTATTTTAGGATCATCGAGAGAGCGCCGACGTTACCAGATTTTGCAGTGGCTCTTAAACCAGACAATTATCAACTTCCAGAGGTGGACCATGCTTGGAATTAAAGATACATCAGCAATTTGAACAAGCAGGCAGGATGAATGATCTCTTAATGATATTTCTCTATGGTGTGTGCATCTACCTTGAGGTAGGAAAAGTTCCCAAAAGTTTGCAAAGAATCAACTTCCTTCTCCCTGCTTCCTTGCATATATTGTAATCTCTGGCATTTAGAGAGAGTACATAAAGATTGTTTTTCAATATATATATATTTTCTTTTAAAACAAAAACTATAGTTATTTGGTGGTTTTTTGAAATAATATTCTTGGAGATACAGGAAATCATTCCCTGGCGAGGCTTCTGATACAGACTTAAAACTGTCGTTGCAGAATTTTTTTGGTTTAAAATCAGTTTTCAATTTAATTTCATTTGAGTGAATGAGTTACTGTGTTTTCATTGAAAAAGATAATTTGTAGTATATGTAAATTAAAGTGGTAAAAAATTTATTAATTTTTGCAAACTGATGCAGTAAAATTCATTATTCGTATGGACATCGTTTTCCTTGAATTTTAATCTAATTTTTCTTTGTGTTTTGACATTCGACTTGTATTTGATAATGTTTTGATTAAATATTCATATGCGTCGTTCACAAATAAACACTTTAATTTTCATAAAGATAGTTTCAGGGTTTGTTCAGACGGCCAGTGTAGTCGTGTTAAAGTTCGAAAGAATAAGGGGTCGATTTTTGAGTTTCATCGTCAGATTACCGATGACTTTGCATTTCTGTATTGACCGTCCTAGGTTCTTGATTTACTCTTCTTCATACATAGGGGTAGCGGTAGGAGGTCATCAATCTGACGGTTCCATTTTTTTTTTAATTTTCATAAAGACATACAAGAAAATATTATTAATCATGCTAATTATCCTTCAATACCATGATCAAATTTCAAAATAATTATCGTTAAGTGAAAACCTTTTAGGGCTTGTTTGGGAGGAGGTGAGGGAAGTGTAAGTAATGGAAAGGGAAGGGAGGGAAAGGGAAGGGAAGGGAGGGGAAGAAAAA
>JBAMHZ010000117.1:5035951-5051927 GCA_037177395.1 Alpinia galanga
CAAGGGGCATAACCTCCCTGTGGATTTAACTCCCTTCACCATCAACATGGGACCGAAGGTGAAGGGTGCTAAGGGCGCGCGTAATTACCTTTTACCACAAAAGGCAACTTATCTCCAAGTGATATGACAAATTTTAAAACGTTGTATTGGTTAGTGGTCCACTGTAAGTATTTTTTTAATTTATTTTAACGATCGATGATTTTTTTTTATGAAATCGAATCAATCGCTTCTAGAATTAGTTTGGTAAAGACCTAAATACTCGATGGAAAAAAAAAAGTTTGCTCCAATACTTATTAGAACACCCAATAATCTAAAATAATTTTCCTCCAATAAACATCCAGGATGTTCGTTTGGAGTATTTTTCATGGCTTAATTTTAAAAGGATATTGTTTGAGAATTTTAAAACTAAGAGATCCTTTTTAAATATTTGAAAAAAAAAATAGAGGGTGTCTTTTCTTAAAGTTGTCTTACCTTTGCAAAATTGTATTATTATTTTTTATTAGCATTAAATATTCAAATTTTTGGTCCATTAATTTTGGGAGCTATCAATTTGGTTCCATAAAAAAAATTTATAAAAAAATGCTTATAGCGGAGACTCAATAATTTAATATTTTATAATTTATCATATACTTAATATTAGCCTAGGACTATAAAATTGTATTTATTGAATCCAAGAAAATGGTAAAATCTACTCATCTTTATCATTTAATCAAATATGTATCATGTAACTATTTAAAACTTTTAAATGCTTTAGTAATTTTAATCAAGGCTATTGCAAAAATTTATTTCTTAATGCTTATAAAAAAAAGTATTTATTTTCCATATCTCATTGAAATATACATCACATAATATTCAAAATTTATATATCACACAGTAGTTTTGACTAAAACGAACACATATTACATATATGTTCTTGTAAATTTTTTTCTAGACAATCATCTTTGGTTACGATTATATACTAATCAAGTGTAAAGAGATAGATATAAGAAAAAAAATTAAGGATAAATAATTATTTTGATATTTTCACCATATGAAAAATGCCCTTTGAGGATAATAAAAACAAAAGCATTCTGTTTTTTTTTTTAAATATCGTATTACTTGTCAAGGAAGATAATTTCTTTCGACGGAGGCGATCGGAGTAAAATAAGATATAGAGAGAATTTTTTTTTTTGACTCAATTAAATAATTAAGTAATTAAGTATGAAAAATTTTAAATTTAAATATGGAAGCCAGTCTTATAAAATTTTATCCATACTTTATCTCAATATCAAATTAAATTGTTGGCATTAAGATAAATTAATTTTGTTTTTTTTTATATGATGTTTAATTTGATACTTTTTATTTTTAATTTTTTTTTATTGTTATTTTAAGTAATAAATATTTATAGCTTCGTCTAAATAGTTTAAATTTAAAAAAAAATACTAAGGATTTTTATTCTGTGTGCTCCGTGCGTGACTATAGATTCACTATTCGATCACACAGAATATACAATAATTAAGAATGCATAGTATTATTGTCGCTTGCATCGTTCCTCCTGTTGTACTCTTTGACATGTGAAGTCTCGGTTAGAATTCGTGCTATCGTTCAATTCTTAAATTCGTTATATTGTATGTGTCCCTCTCGTAGTGATTTGTCGTAATTGTGGCAGCGATCAATGTCATGATCACAGCTGCGATACAAGTGATCAAGTTGAAATTTGATTACAATTGCATGACACACTGCCGCATCATTGCAGAATTGTGGTTGGGACATGTGTCACGGTGCTACATGATCAGATTAGAATCCGACTGCAATTAAATCGAAATTCAATTGTGTTTCAGTCAAGATCCGATGACTATGATGCAGAGCGACGATAACAACAATAATAATTACTATGCATTATTTGTTTGTGCATAGACACCTAAAAAATCACCACTCAATATATCAATCTTGTTAGATGGTAATAAAATATTTAAGTAAAATATAGATATTCAATTCTTTTTTATCTAAAGCAGGAAACGAAGATGAATATAATAAATAAGAATAGAGACATAAATATATAATTTATTGTCGTCCCTAATTTGTGCAAAAGATAATTTATTCACCATTAGTGCCCTTATCAATTGATTTTACAATCAATACGAAAAAAAAAAATCATAAAAAATATATTACTCAGTTGAAAGCTAACACAGTCGAAGTTATACCTAATTGTTAGGTGCCGTGGATGGTTCTAAGTAACCGGTTTGACTCAATTCCTCGTTTATTAACCGTCTCGCGCGCGTCGTTTGCGACAACGGCTGAACCAACCGGGTTTAATTCCTAAACCGCCACCGGTCCAGCGCATAAATCCCTAGTCGCGCTCGTAGCTCAGAGCCGTCGAACCCCAAGCTCGTCTCGGAGCCGGAATCGTCATCTCTCCCGCCGCGCGTGGCGGAGCAAGCCAAACAGAACGACGGTTTGTTTGTTTTTTTTGTTTTTTGCTTCATTCGGTACGCTCTCGTCCTCTCTTGCTCTCTCGTCTCCATTTTGGACGATGCCTTTTCTCTCATCCGGACGTCGTCTTCTCCCTCGAGTATTGTTCGCATCGCCCCTTGTCCCTCTTTGTTCCCTTCGGATATCAGCTTTGACGTTGTGCGCCAATAATGGGGGAGGTAAGACTTACGAGGAAAGGATGAGGGGGGATATGAATAATATATTTTGCTGTGTTATGTAGGATGAATCGGGCATTTTCTCTTTTGGCAATTCACCAACAATTGTTGAAAATGCATCTAGAACGTACAACAGTTGTTTTCTGTGTACTTTAAAAGGCATTTCCTCCCAGCATATGCTAAAATGTAGATCTTGAAAATATTGGTTAAGTTGTAAAAAAAATTCAGTTTTTAACTCGTTGTTCTCTTACGTATACGCACGATTCGCCAAAATTTCCAGTTAAGGATCAAGATTCGATGGAAAATAAAAAAGGTGGAACTTTTGGAAATTTTTCGTTTCTCTACGGGGGTATCATGTAACCTTCTTGCTCGAATATGTTTGAGTTGTATTTTGCTAGTTTGAACTCGTGAAGCCTCACGTTTGCTCAGTTATTTTAATATTTGTCTAACATGTTCTAATTTGGATAGATTTTCAAATTCGTAAATCGACTGTTGACACTGATTGCTCAATGACTCCGGTAAGTCAAAACCTTTCAATAACTATTTTTGGTGCATGGTCATAGCCGTATGTGAATCCTTGATGGTGTAACTACTAGGATGATGTTTCCACCTTTGTGCAGGTTAGTTTTCATTTATGAGTATTGATGTTTGAGTTTCTTCTAATCATAATAGCTAACTCATGAGGGACTGAAAATGGGGTGTATTGCCTCACATCTAACTGCTTTGAATCTTCACTGCATATTTTCTTATGTGGTTTTTTTTAAAACTTTGCTATGCCTATGCATAATTGCTGTTATTCTTTATTCAATTGTAATATGCAGAAAGCAATTTATTGGTGATTGGTATTTATCATTGTATATCAACTTGATGCAGCCTGGGGAAGATAAGCTGGAAAAACAAACCAATGAAGATAAGGTTTGCTTATTAGATGTTTTTGTTGTTCATACTAGAATATTATATCGCTGTATTATGTTGGTGATGAATACTAATCTGCTTTGTGCTCTAAAATATAAAATTCCTTAATTCAATTCTAAAGTTATAATTATATGTTCTTTTATTGTATTCCAATTTTTTTTATCTAACAAATTATGAAATTGTATCCAACTAGTTATTTCAAAACTGTTTTCTTTGAAATTCCATATATCCATCTTTAGATTCCTTGAAATGTGTTACTTTTTTTTTTATAGCCAAATGAAGGTTTCTTGAGGTTTTATCACTTTGTTTAATGTGACTAAATTTTTATATTATTGTAATGATTATGTGATAGGGCTTTGTTAGGTTGTCGGTCAGCATTGAATTCAGACAAATGTTCAATGAATGAATCCATCGAGTTATTGTACTAATGCTAGATCTTTCCTAGAAAGGAATGTATTGTAGGGTTCGACTGAAACGTCTTAATAAGGGTCATTGCATCTCCATGAGAACTTGGATGTAGTATCAAATATACAAGAATTCTCACACTAAAGGTTGGATAAGAATAAATATTATAGGAAAGTTGATTGTGTAAGATTTGAAATATGGAATATATGAATGCTCACTGATAAAGTAATGAAGGTAACAGATACAATGACCAAGAGAAAAATTAATATTTGTATTTACAAGAGATAAAATGGGTAGGAGAGGAGGCAAAAATGATAAAAAAAATTCAAGTTTTAAGTTATGGTACATAGGAAGGAATAAAATAAGAAATAAAATAAGTATCGTGGTAGATTGCTCGTTAAAGGATGAAGTAATAATAGCAGTTAAAAAGGGAGATAAGTGTATAACTTTCAAAAATAATAGTGTTGAAAGAAACTATTTATGTAATTAGCATTTATGCACTTTAAGTAGAATAAGATGAAAACACCAAATTTAGGTTTTGGAAATGCCTAGATGTGGTATTATAAAAAATTACACCAAACGAAATGATTTTAATAGAAGAAGATCTAAATGGACATGTAAGAGTGAATAATGAGGAATATGATAATTGCATGGGGATTATGAGTTTGGAACTAGAAGTGAAGAAAGAAAGAATTATATTGGATTTTGGGATAGCATATAAACTTATACTAGCCAATATGTTTTTCAAGAAAAGAGAAGAACATTTGGTCATATTCAAAAGTAAAAATAATAAATCGTAAATTGACTTTTTTATAGATAGAAAGGAGAGAAAGATTGTTGGAGAAAACTTAACTACCAAATATATGTTAGTAGTGTTGGATATGCACCTCAAGTATACTATCAGTAAAAGAAAAATATGCATGACTCCTAGAATTAAGCGGTGAAAGTTAAAGGATAGAAAGAAAAACATATTTAAGGAGAGAATAAGAGTACAAGTATTAAAAGAAATACATGACGATTAAAATACGACATGGGATAAGATAATATTAAAGTTGAAAATGATAATTAAAAGTGTACTTAGTGAGTCAAAGGGACATGCATCACTAAGTAAAGAATCTTGGTTGTGGAATGGAAAATACAAGAGAAAGTGAAGGAAAAATAAGCATATACACTTGTAAGAATGACGAAAACTTTAAAAAATATGGTAGCTAAGAAAGAGACTAAGAAACCAATGAATGAAGTCAAAAATAATACTTTTGAACACTTATATCGACAGTTGAATATAACAAAGGGGTAAAGGATATTATAGAATAGTTAAAGGTAGAAAAAGGAAGACAAAATATCTTATCCAAATAAGATACATTAAAGATAAATGCAATAAGGAATTATTGAATGATGAAGAAATAAAAAAACGATGAAAGAGGTATTTTCATCTAATTTTTTTTAATGAAAGTTTAGGTGATTAACTTAACTTAGATAATTTAAATAGGTCAGAGAAGCATAAACATTTAAATTTTTATAGTAGAATTCAAACTTCAAAAGTAGAATTGGCCTTAAATGGAATGCAAAAGTGCCTAGGGAAGAAAGGTATTGAATGACTTACAAAAATATTCAATTTGATATTGAAAATTAAAAAATACATGATTAGTAGAGGGTAAGTACTCTAATTCTCTTTATAAAAACAATGGAGACTTACAAAACTGTGCAAATTATAAGAGTATTAAACTAATAAGTCATACCATGAAATTTTAGAAAAGAATAATAGAAAAAAGACTAAAGAAGGAGACAATGATGATCAAAAATCAATTGGATTTATGCTTGAAAGGTCGACAATAGAACTTATATAAAACTATCGAGAACAGAAACAATACTTGTGATATTTGTTGATTTAGAAAAAGCTTATAAAAGAATTGCAAGGGAAATTATACGGAGAATTTTAGAAAAAAAAAGTGTTAGTGTAGAGTCTATTAAAATAATTTAGAATATGTATGCGGATGTAATGATAAGAGTGAAGACTCCAGGCGAATGAATCGAAACGCTTCCCATAAAATTTATATGAAGGATTAGCTTTAAGTCTGTATCTTTTTATACTAATTATGGATGAGCTCATTGGATGCATCCAAGATATGATACCATGGTGCATATTATTTTTAGATATTATTTTAATAGATGAGACACGTGAATGAGTGGATGTTAAACTCAAATCTTGGTGGGAAACGCTGGAAGTGAATGGTTTTAGCTTAGTAGAATAAAGACATAATATATGAAATTTAAGTTTAACAATATTGGATGTAATGAGATAATTATTAAGATAGAAGATAACTGACAGTTTTAAAGATTTAGGATCATTTTTATAAAAGAATAGAGAGATTAAAAGAGATGTTTTACATAGAATATAAGTACGATAGTTGAAATGGAGGAGAGAGTCAGGTGTTCTTTGTGATCATACAGTACCTCTAAAATTTAAAGAGAAGTTTTACAAAACAATGGGTAGACTTGATATGTTATATGGAGCTGAATGCTGACTTATGATTCAAGCACATGAGTAAAAGATGAGAGTTGCAGAGATGGGGATGTTAAGGTGGATATAAAGACATGCAAAGATAAATAGGATAAAAAATGAGAACATTAGAGAGAAAGTTGGGATTGCACTTAATGAAGAAAAATTATGGGAGACTTGTTTAAAATAGTACAAACATATACTTAAACTATCAATAAATGCTCTAGTTAGGCGGTATGAAACTATGACAAATATACATATCAAATTAGAATGAGGAAATCAAAGAAGACTTGATTAGTAATGATAAAATAAGATAAAATTTATTTAAATATAAATGATGATATAGCATGAGATAAAATCCAATAACGTAAAAGGATTTATATAGTCGACCTCACCCAGTGGGATATGATGTAGTGATTGTTGTTGTAATGATTATGCGACACCCAATCGAGTTCCAATTGTGATTTGTGGGTTAATTAAGAAACTCTATTATTAGCTTACATGAGTGTGCTATTATTAATTTGAGATTAAGCATTTTGGGCAAGGTTGAGTCTGACAAGTTAATAGGACAATTCTCTCATCTGGGGATCATGAGAATCGGGTTATGGTCAATCCTTTAACCAAATCAGTCTATGTCCTATCCATTTGCAAGTTTGGCCCATTAGACAGTTATACAATAGGTTATTTGTAACTTATCAATGATCTTGCTGCAATAGTAATTCAATCTAGTAGAGGAAGAGTTGTAAATTTACACAATTGCTTAGTTGAAAAGCTAGTGGTGTGAAGCTAGAATGCATCAGATAATGTGGACACTTCTCAAGTCAGAATCTTAGGCATGGTGAGGTCTTGGAAGTGTTGTCTATGTGATGGTGTGACTATCATTGACCTCGCATGCTATTGATTAGGGATGGTCAAGCACTATGAATTGGAGTTTGAGTATTAACAGGGGCATCAAGCCTCAAATGGAAGAGATTTGTTGCATATTATAAATTTTGAGCTAATAAAAAAGCTTTATAAACTTAGATGAGTGAGCTACCATTAAGTTTATGTGAAGCATTTTAGGCTAGTAGCTGGGCCTTAGAAGTCAATGTATTAGTTATTTTGTCTGAGTGGCTCTGATCATGTCAATTTAGGTATGCTTGTCTCATGTTGGAGCCTTTATATTATGTCAGTCTTAGTTTTTTGTTTCTGCTTTACCATTGCTTTATCTGGAAGAACATCACCTTTCTAATCTGCTCCTATCCTATCCTTTTCATGTAGGAAAAATATCGAGATTATGATAAAGCAGCATTTGATCAGAACCTACTATTATTGCTTTTGCCATGCTTTTATTAAAAAATAACTTTCTCTCAAGTAACAAAATTTCCATGAAAAGTTAATAGAAATTGTGTTTAAGATTGCTGTTGGGCTAGTAAATTTCAGCCATTTTCATCTCTGCTATCTTTTTTCTAAAATGAATGGCTAAACAAATCATTATATTTTTGTATTAATCACAAGCGTTATGAATGCTTTGGTAAACCTTTTTTACTTAGTTTTTCCATTGGCATATGCAGACTGATTATCAAGATCTGGAACGAAAAATGAAGGAGCAAAAGGTTTGCTTTTCATAGAAAAAGAATCCATATCCTTTTCTGTTGTTTGGGTTAATGATGATACCACTTTACATGCTTCAGAAGCAGAATAAATATGGTCAATTGCATTTTCTACTGATTTTCTTTTCGATTCTACTTTAAAGTTAATTTCATGTAAATTGTAACAGTCTATTTGTGGTAATTCTAATTTAGATTTGATTTTTTTTTCCTAGGATTCTTCTGTAATAGGTTAAAAATGACTAATTGGCTGTCACCTTTCCGATGCTGCAATGCCGCATTCTTTTAAGAACTGTGCACACAGGCTACTTGCTGAAGTTGTTCTAAGTGGGACTTAATGTTCAACATCTGAGTTCCTTGGGACAAATATGACACTTGCTTTTGACGGCAATGGCAACAAAAAAGGAGAAGATTCTCCATGTGAAAGTTGCTCATCCTTTTTTCCCTGTCTCTTTCTTGTTCCTCTCTTTTCTACAATCTGCCTTGGTCAAAACTTAACAATCAAATGTTCAAATGCTCTTTATTTTGGCTTTCTTTTTGGATTCAGTATTTGTTTATCCGTTGCAACAGACTTGCTTATTTCACCTTAATAGGCTAAACTGAAAGAAGAAAAAAAACTCAAGGCTGCACAAAAGGCAGAAACTGCAAAACTCCAGGTAATGATATATCCATAAAGCAGAGATGGTCTGCATTATATTAAAAGTGTCATCATAACAAAGATTGTGTCATTGTTTGAATTTTAGACATTTACACTGTTATAATATGTTGCTGGATAGGCACAGAGGTCACCTGATGGCTCTAAGAAAAGAGAGAGAAAACAGAGGGAAAAAGACACTGAAGAAGAGAATCCAGAGGATTTTATTGACCCTGCTACCCCAGAAGGACAGAAAAAGAAACTTTCCTGTCAAATGGCTAAGCAATATAATCCTAACGCTGAGAAATTGTAAATGCAATTCTCCCTTAGATTTTAAATAAGCATACAATTTTATGAAGATTCTGATCACATTTTCTCTTTTCTTTCTACTTAGATGGTATTCATGGTGGGAAGCATCAAACTTCTTTGTGGCTGATACAAGCAGCACAAAACCTCCTTTTGTACTTGTATGTGCTGCATACCGCCTAATCCATTTCTCTTATTCTCTATGGTTAATAAATTTCCTGTGATCATCTTTCTGTTTTTCTTTTGCAATTATTACAAAGAGCTTATGTATGATCGGTTGAAACACTATTAATTGCACAAATGGAGTATAAATCCTTTAATAGTAATGTTGTAAACATTTTTAAGAACTTAAGGTCAGTTACTTGTCTTTATGAAAGAAAAGGTCCATATATCCTGTTTAGATGTGAAGTATAGAATACCTGAAAAAGGGAAACATGTGATTGGAATAGTGGTAAAGGGAAAAATAAAATGGGGAAAAAGTGTGGCTGAAATGCATCTATTTCAATACTACATTGACAGAAAAAATATGGATTAAAGTGTCATTTTATGCCAGTTGATACGAGCTGCATGAACCATTCCACTGAAGAACTGAGATGCCAAATGACATTGATGCCATTCTGCTCGAGTCGCTTCTTCTCCGTCTTGGAACACTGCCTCCACTTCTTTTCCATCTTAGAATGTGGCTGCCGCTTCTCCATCCCAAGCCTCTTTATCTTCATTTCAGCCATTCTCCTCTTGAGCACAATTAGGGCTTCTTCCAATTCCTCCAGGTAAGTCACCTTTGTTTCCTCCTCTTATACTACTTGATTATTTGCTTCTACTTAAAATTTTCATCTTTGATTTGTTCTTCCTATTCAAGGCCATTCACGCATGTCCTGCATGTCAACACAACACCAAGACTTATCATTTCTTTTAGGTACTGATGCCTTAGCTTGGAATGATCTTTTGAATCATGCAAAAAAAAAAAGTCATCTATTTTTCCTTTTCCATAATTCTTTTTAATTTCTTTTTGAATTCATAAGGGGAAATGAAATCAACTTTTGTTTAAAATATAACACGCCTGATTTTGATGTTCATAGAATCCTTTTCATCCAATCCATGTATTTTAACTGTACCTAAGCCACTTTTGTGATCATACACATTTTTATTTTGACAGGTACTCCCACCTCCATATGGGACAGTTGCTCTTCACATAGGTCATGGTTCGTACTGCTGCAATACAGGTGAGTGCATCCTAGTCCTTCTGTGGTCGCGTCTTTCTTCTATCTTATTCTACTTTACCTATTCCTTTAGTTCTCTAGTTTGATATTTTTATGACTTCTTGCACAATCTAAGGATACAATTATCCGTTGGAGGAGAATGTCAGGCTATAATGTCCTATGGGTGCCAGGAATGGACCATGCTGGCATACCGACCCAGGTAGTAGTTCTTTCCATATAGTTCACTATTCTAAGCTTGTTTTTCTTTCATCACCTCTAAGCTGTTAGACTTCCTAGCTATCAAACATCAAGACTGATTAGTGAGGAACTTGTTTCATGGAATTGAAAATAGAATGATGTTGTGACTCGATTTGTTTGCAAGGTGCCAAGTTTGCCAACCAAAAATAAGGGAAGATACACAAAAGTATATTCCACCATTTCCATTTTGTGTGCGTGTGTGTGTGATCTCATCAGTTCTATCTATGTTCATAGTTCTAGCTTTCAGTTTAAGCAACTTGCTACTCTTTGCTTCTCCCTTTTTCCCAATGGGACTGGCAGGAAATGAATAGTTCAGGTTACAAGGAAAAAGCTCCTCTGAGCATCCAAGAGGAACAGATGAAGAAACTGACTGCATATTTAGAAGAACTCAAGATTATTGATCGAGCTGAACAGGATTTGGAGAGGAGGATACACCAACAGAAGTAATTACGATTTAAATTATTGTAAGCTTACTTTTAAAATTTATTTAAATTATTGGTCATTTATACAAATAATCAAACCTTATCATGGTGGTTTCTTTGGTAACTGACTATTGCATATATATTTTTTAAATTTTCACATGATCTTGGTTTGATATTCACATCAATTGCATAAATACCTATTTAGAACAAATGAGAGAGTAACCCTTGGAACAAATAAAATCAATAATCTCTGAAATATTAACTCACTCTAAAATGAGTCTAGAATATTATGAAAACCATTTGATATTATACATGCTTGATATGTGTTAGTGATGGGAAACAATTTTAAGAAATTCTTGATCGAATAAATATTTACACTGTCTAACATGGTGTAGATTTAAATTCTATCAATAATATTGATCTCAAAGCGTAATTCAAGAAACATAAAACTAATCAAACCATAAGGAGGCACACTCACCAAATTTAAACAGGATTCAAAAGCAAATGGACCCATTCACCTAACTATATTTCTTAAATATCTTACCCAATAATTTGACCTTCCTTAGGTTTGGTGCTCCATATCCTACATTTGAACTTAAATTAAAGTAATAATATGTATGAATGTTCAATTATGCTGATTGAACAATATATATCACTTTGGGATTCTTATTATAAAGTAAACTCACATGCCAAACTTTTCAAAATATATATCAATTGTGTGCAAGCAACAATTTAGCTGGGGGGAAAAAGATCTCTGGTTGCAGAAGCTTTAAAGAAACAACTATAAAAACAGTGAAAATAGTTCTTAACTTGTGAAAGGGGGAAAAAAAAAATCTTTCCACCAATTTATTTTCGTCCATTCTTTTCTTGAATTCCTTCTGTCACTCATTCATTCATTCAAACATTTTCAAACAAACAAAAAAAAAGTAGATCAGCATATAATTATAAATAAATTGATGAATTACTCTTTAGTATTATGTCATTTTCTTGGAAGGAAGGAGCTCTTCAGATTCTTAGCATCAAAGTAGTTGGTTGACGGCAACTGCTGCCGGCTTTTGGAGGGATCAGATTCACATCTGTCTCTTTACCTCCCAATTTATAATTAATCACCATGCCCCACCATGTTTCCTTCTTTAATTAGCAAATTAACATCCATCTCTAGCTAGCTGTGAAAATCAAAGAGAAACACACCAAAATACACAAAAAAAAAGAAGAAAATTTATTAAGCTCAAACATGAAACAATTTATATATATGTATATAAATGTGGTTCCATGTAATTATCCATGTGTAGCCCTCAAGAATATTTTATGATTCCCACACATTCAATCTCATAATTAAAAGTAGTTATATGTAGTTTTATAAATAAGAAAAATACATTAAGATTAGTATAAATATATCAAAAGATATTAATGGTTTAATGTGTTATGAAACTAAAGGAAACGAAAGAAAATTCGGTTAACATACAAATCACCAAGATGATCCTTGTCTACTAGCTGTGTACGTGCATTAATTAATTATAAGCTCCAGGGCCAAATAATGCAAGTAGTACTGGTGACTGCAGAAAATGTCATCCTCCATAGCTTTAACAAACAAAGCTTCAACATATATTTTCTATATATTCTTATTGTTCAACCAATAATTAATTAATATACCACTTAATTGAAGAAAAAAAAATGCTTTTTATGAAATGATGTACAGTTTTTGATATCTCAAGCGTGAAGCAAACCAACAGCCACATGAGAAGAAAAATTAAACTACTTCATATATGTGAGATTAATTTGTATATAGCTTTCTTTATTTCTTTCTTTTGTTTATCATTAAGATCTGTCTTTTTCCACCTTAATTATTGCAAGATAACTTATGGCATCACACTACTATGCCTCTAGTATAAGAGAAAGTGCTAGAGAGCTGGAGGAGGGAACCAGAGATAGGCGAAGAAGAGGGTCGTCGAGCAAGATGATGATGATGATGATGATGATGATGCTGATGCTGATGCGCCGTTAGCTGAATTAAGGAGAATTCCAAGAGATCTCTCGTTTGCAGTAGTCGAAGAAGTCGAGCAGGATGATGAGCAGCTGAAGGAGAATTCCAAAGGGATCGCATTGATCTCAAGCATGAATGAATTTAATTTGCTTCCATCGGAGATCATGCGATTCCCTTGGAATTTTCCATCCGTTGCTAAATTTCTTTTCTTTTCTTTCTTCGTCCATTGCCTACCTCGATCGATCCATCCATCCAGGCAAGTCCTTGTTGCTTCATCTCTTTTTGAATGTTAATTATATTCAGGATCTCCAAAGTGATCTAAATATTTTTATTTTATTTTACTTTACTTTTTTTTTTTAATCTACGAAGATTATAATTAGGGATAGGATAATTTTCAATCTTGTATTTACAGGAAAATAATAAGCCTGAAAAATTCCAAAATAGAATTAATTACTGATTCCTCAAAAACAGAAGATCAGATTTTGTGCTGAATTAAATCATTTTATTTCTTTGTGAAGCTAGTTAATATGATTTGTAATATAGAAAAGGAACATCTTAGAGATTTTGTAAAGAAGTGACCCCAACAAAAAACAAAAACAAAAAAAAAGAGGAAAGATCATCACAAATCTTTCCTCATTTGAAGCTGTTGTCTCTTTTTCTGGAGTGAAGGGAAGGACAAGATTCCTTGGTTATTTCATGAGAAATGAATAGAAAGCCTACGAATGGAAATAAATTGAACCATACTAAGAACTTAATAAATGACAAACAAAAGAGCGTAGAGTAATTATCCAAATCGAGCCTTTAATGTTAAGAAACATTCAAGTTGAATTCTTTTGTTTCAAAAATGCTCAAATCATAACACTTTCTCCGTTATGAAGAGAGTGTGCCGAAATTTAGAGAGAGGAGAAAAAAAAACCTCATTTTAAACCTTTGGATGCTTGAAAATTTTAATTATTTTGTGAAAAGGAATGAATTTTGACATTTTGAGCCAAAGTGATTTGATATTGATATTTTTTTTAAATATTAAGAATCGATTTGAGTAATTGCTAAAGATTTTAGGACATCTAACCCCCAAACAAATATTCCTGAGCGATGTAGCTAGAGTTCACTAAATCTTGGAAGCTTGATATATTCAGCTTTTACCTTGTCGAAGTTGAATTGTATGTGATTTTTAAACTGAGAAGCGATTTGATAATCACCATGCCCTTTGAAAATGACATAAATATTCTTTGATTTTCAATTATGACGTATTTACAAGACTCTTATATATCCATAATTTGATATCTAATTACGGTGCATTTATAAAAAGAATTTCTAAATAAAATAACAAACCAAGAATGTATATCTTGCTTAGAGATTACTTAGCGTCTCATTAGAGATTCGTAAAGCAAGGTTGATCATCCTCAAAATTAGTCAAGCTGAAGACTTGAATACTGGTGTTAGTAAAAAAAATGAAAGATCAAAAGGCAACCCCTCGAACACGGTACAATATTTGTAAGGCAAAAAAATATTATACAGGAGACTACAATTCGATCTTCTGTTAGAACATGTTAGACGGTAAATTTTAAAAAATTTATATGAGCGATCTTGGTCACAAAAGTTTATATTTGCAAATATAATACAATTTCAATGTTAGACAATTTTATAGAGACAATGTGACTGTGTAAACTGATGAACTGAATTACTGAGATATGAATATTTTCAGATTTACCATAATAGTTAATAAAGACTTCACCTAAGAAAATTATGAGCTCTTGGAAGAAGTCTACAAGACTGATCAACTTTAAAAATTACACAAATAAAAAATTCTGATAGCTAATTAAAAAATAAAAATAAAAAATCACAAGGCCTTCTCTTTCCAAGGGCGATCAATTGCACGCCTGGACAAGAATGTTCACTGTTGACTATTTTTGTAAACTTTTTTATATTAATTTTTTTAATAATAATCTATATATCCGGACTTTGTCTAATTAATAATGAGAATAGACAATATTCCTTTTGCATTACTTACTAGTCAAACTTCACATTGTCTAAAAGATCTTTAGTTTTGATTAAAATTAAGATTAAAAAAAATAAAAAAAGACATCCTTTATTTTTATTATTGTTAAAAAGACATCCTATTAGATTTGTACTATTATCACAATTACAACTATAACTTGTTATAGCGTGCATCAATCAACTTTTGTTAAATTATTTCATCGTTGTAGCAATTTTGATTATTTTTAACTAAGTAAATAATATTTTGATATTATAATTTCTACGATAATAATTATAATTCTAGTTTACATTATAATGGTTACATCAATATTGCTACAATGATAGTAACTATAAAAATAATTTACAATATTGAAAATAAAGGTACTTTTTTCCCTAATATTTTTGTGTTATAAAAAAGCTCCGTTGAGATTCCCTCGTGACCAAGATTACCTCAGCCGTAGCATCCCAATTAAAAATAAAAATAAAAATAAAAATAAAAAAAGAAGAAAAAAATCTTTAAAAAATGATTGAGAATGAACAAATTAAATGTAAAATGATTGCATGTCAAGATAAGAATAAAGACGTGCAAATTCTAAATAGGGGACCATAAATTGTCATAATCCATAATGTGGGAAAAATATCCCTCCCTATATGACAAGACTAAATCAATAGTTAAACTGAAGTAAAACTATAAGGATGAGCTCAATCAAAGGGAATTACAAGAAGACTCAAGTCCCTCAAAAATGCATTATGTCTCGGCCATATATGTTAGCTCGGCCATATACTCTATATTGGATGTCTCGGCTATCTCTCGGTCCTGTAGCTCGGCCATATATATTAACTCGGTCATATATGTTAACTCGACCATATGTTCTATGTTGGATGTCTCGGCCATCTCTCGGCCCTGTAACTCGGCCATATATGTTAACTCGACCATATGCTCTATGTTGGATGTCTCGGCCATCTCTCGGCCCTGTAGCTCAGCCATATATGTTAACTCGGCCATATGCTCTATGTTGGATGTCTCGGCCATCTCTCGGCCCTGTAGCTCGGTCATATATCTTAGCTCGGCCATATGCTCTATGATGGATGTCTCGGCCATCTCTTGGCCATGTAGCTCGGTCATGTGCTCTATGTTGGATGTCTCGGCCATCTCTTGG
>JBAMHZ010000117.1:5062439-5085336 GCA_037177395.1 Alpinia galanga
GGAATGGGCGGCGTGTTCCCTCTCCTGAACAGGCGATCTTCCAAGCTGCCGAGTGCCATGTGTTCGTATACAAGGCAACCATATTCTGGGCAAGCGCCTAGCAGTAGAACCATATTTGGATGTCGAATGCAACACAGTATTTCCACCTGGATAACGAAGTAGCAGCTTAAAGGCTTGGTTTAGGATTTAGGGTTTAGGGTTTAGGGTTTAGAGTTGTTGTTGTAATGATTGTTTACTGTACCTCTTGCTGAAATTGCGACTTTCCATGAGCAGCATCTGGACGCAATACTTTGATAGCAACTGGTGTATGATCCAGATAACACTTATAAACAGGGCCATAACCACCTTCTCCAATTTTCCTACTCTCTACAAAGTTTTCAGTGGCTGCTTCTATCTCCTCTATCGTATACCTTCTATACCTGAGATTTGCATGTGATAAACCCTCTTTCTCTGCCTGCATTCCTAGATTTGATGTCCTTTGTGCTTCTGACTCTGCAATCCTTTTCGCCTTCTCGCTCTCTGCTAAGGCCAGTGTAGCTTCTTCTAGTCTCTTCTCTTCGCCTATCTTCCAGCGCTGAAGCTCCATTGCCTGCGACAGACAGCATCATTAATTATTCTCTAAACACCTCCAATTTTGGGGGAAAAAAAAAACTCTACCTTTTGTTTGGCTGTAAGTGCTTCTTTGCAGGCTGTGCTATACATGTCCATGGTTTGCTTGAGTTCTAACTTCAACCTTCTTATCTCTGTTTCGACATCATCCTGCAAGTTGCAAGAAACACACTTGTTAGTTAACTCACTAGACACCATAACTTGCAAACCTGTTACTTGTTGTTTTCTCTGAATTCTAAGGATAGGCAAGACGTACCACAGACTGAGATGATGAACTTTCATGAGACAGGGAAGAAAACTCATTCCCTATCGAGTATGCACCCACCGACTTGCGCGGCGACTCGAAATTGCGTTCATAGCTGTCCAGCGTGTTAGAGAACCTCTGAGGGTATCCGTGGTCGATGCTTGGCCTGTTACTGCTCACAAATGATATATCACTCTCCACCTTTATCTCTCCATATGATCTTGTGGCCGAAGTTCGTGTTCCTCTATTAAAAGGTGACCTATTCAATGTAGATTATCCACTGTTGAGCAGGTAGGGCAAGCAAGGAAAGTTTCTGCATATTAAGGGAATTCTTACTTGATCGAATCACTCTCTTTCTGTAAACTCCATGGGTTAACTGTAGTCTCACTTACAGCTATGAAATACGAGAAGTTCGTCAGAGGCACATGTAGCAAAAGGTTGTCTTTTTTCCCATACAGTAACAAAGTTAGTTTATGTGGATAGGAACAACAAACCTTTCATGGCATTCCTGTTGCTTTGTCTTGCTGGATCAGACATGGCTAACTGTTGGGCTTGGATTTGAGCGCGAATGGGAGGGATGGTCGGTGGCGGCCTGGCGGCATTCCTCAAGGAGAAGAGCTTCCCCTTTGAGATGATGTAGACGGTGCAGAAATCAGGAACCGCTTTGTAGATGGCAGTGCTGAGGTCCATGCCTCTGAATGCTCTGAAGAGTGCAAGATACAAATTGTAATGCCGCAATGCCTCACAAAAAGATAATTCAGCATGATCATACCTGACAAATCCGCCTTTGGGTGATGCACCAACCACGAGCTTTTCGATTACACAATTCGAAACAAATTCTACGATCGCTTTGGCAACGTCAGTGTCTTTAACAATGATATCCTTGCATTGCACCTGCTCAAGAATGCTCTGATTTCCATCAGTTCATTCACGTGATCACTTAAAAGGGGGAAATCTTGGCCGATAAAGAATGCTCACATCCTTTCGAGCGCAGAAACATTTGCAAGGATTGATGATGTCCCTTGTGATATTGGCGACATAATTGGCTTCGTCTTCCTGGCCTGCTGAAGCATGGCATTCAAAGAGGGAAGAAATATATGGAAGTTGCATTCACTTCGAATTTGAGTTAGCAGAAGGCATCACTTACTTGAGCCCTTGGCGTTGACGTGGAGGAGGGTGAGAGTTTGTCCTGCTGTGACGAGGCTGTCCAGAGCCCACTTGAAGGCGTTCTGGCTGCTCTTGTCTCTGTCCATCGCCACCGCGACCATTGGGGAGACTTGACCTTCCGACATCATGCACTGCACTACAGACATTCATGGGTGAGAATTAACTTGTTCGTCATTCTCCAACAACGCAATCCATTGAGAGAGCTCACCGAATGTTTCTTTGTTCTCTTGACAAAGCACAAGAGATGCAACGTCGCAAGGTTCCTGGTCTCCTTCTTGTTCTCTCTTTTCTTTTAGTATTATCTTTTTATCTTTGTTCGGGAGTAGAATGTGTTCTGTGTGAGTCGCTGGCCCTGCAACTATTAGGAAGGACAACTAGATTGTGAACTGGTAGAATGCAATTGTATGGGCATATTTAGGAGATGCTAATTATGGATATCAGAACTGATATACATGTTCTGTTTGCCTTGTTTCTATTTTTTGTAATTTAGTTAGATTCTTTTTATTTTAGAATATATATATATATATATGTCATTTTAAAAGATTAAATAAATAGCCTAAAAATGAAAATCAGTCTGCAATAGCAGATAAGTTGCTAAATGCGCTTTAATTTTCAGTCATTTACAATTTAAAAGCATCTATGAGAGAAAAACAAGAGTAGCCATTTAATTACATCAACTTGGTCATCAGATTGTCAAATAGGGAGTAGCAAAAGTCATCAGATTCTTTATTTCTATGTGCATGACGGACTGTCCTCCATTAGTCGTAGGCAACCTCATCATAAAGCAATGGTCACTGTGTGGATTCATCCTCCATCACATGCACCCACTCAAAGGAGAGGTCCTCATCTGCACTTCTACTGGGGCAGCTCCCTTGCTTGTATGTCATGTAGGACTGGATCAGTGGTCCATTCAGAGGACCTGATAGCGTTTGTCTTGTATTTTCATCTCCTGAAACATTAAAAGATGGACGTACTTGACCCTCTGCAACGCTCTCGATGAATCCCATATCAGCCTGATTTGCAGTCATGGGAGAATTTTTTTCAACAACAAGAGAGCTGTAGATATCTGCATTGTGCATTGAAGCATGCTCTTGGTCAAGAATGTAGTCTAGTTCTGCATTTCTGTGCATAGACTTGTTATTTCGATCCTTCAAAATTTCAAATTGGGCCATCAACGATGATTCAACATCCTCTGCCTTGCTCAATTCATGGTTTGCTGATGCACTGAATTTACTTTCTTTTTCTCTTATGCTTTCAGCATCTTTGGTCTTCAAAGGCAAATCATGCCCCTTGAGGTCCCGTAGGGAGTTCAGATTTGAAGATGTGTCAGATCGGGGAGGGTTATCTGGAAAACAAAAATAGAGTAACTAGTAATTCTAGAAAAGAGAATTTGAGAATAGTGCTTACGGCTTTCAGAATCAGTCTTCATTTGAGCAATTACAAGTTGTTGTTTTAGTCTACAGGCCAAAAGTTCTGCTTGTACCCATAGATTCTTGTACAACAATGCTTGCCTGCTTTCTTCACTTTCAGTAAAACTTTGTGATAATGCATTCTCAGATGTCTGGAGATTTATGATAGGTAGAATAGACAAAATGGTCAAACAGATAAATAATGAACCCCAAAGCCTAATAAATTTACCTGCGTCATTTTCTTGTCACCTCCCTTGATAACAAGATTGCCAGAATCATCATCAAAGTAATCACATATAGACATTGTCTTTCGCTTCGTGTCATAATTTTGGTTCCTGCTGCTGCTCATGTTTTCAGAACAAGCAACCTCTAGACCTGAACAACCAACAATATCCTGCCAAATAATTATCAGGTTAAGAGTTGGGCCCAAAAAATAGAACATTTTGGCACAAAAAGCTGCCTGTATGATTAGCAGTTAAAAAATAGATTCAGAAGCAATTTGAATAAACTATTAACCATTGTTATTGGATCATATTCAGATTCTATGACATATACCTTGTCTTTGAGGAGGAGCGAAATATTGCTAATTGCTGCATAGAGGAGTTTGTAGTCATGTGGTTTCAATCCCTCGGCCTTGCTACAGTTGGTAGATAATAGTTCTACTGAAGAACCATGTATTAACTTAACAAGCTCCTCCAGTTTGCTCAATGGTGTTGAACTTGGGCCTAAAGGGCAAACAATTAACAATAATAAAGATATTTCATTAGCAACAAATTTTGTCTCAGAACATTGTTTAGGAAAAAAAAAGGCTCAAACGATAAGACCTTTATTGTTCTTGGCAATGCACTTTGGTGGAGCGAACTCATTTGGAGCATTGCTTTCCATTTCAACAAACTTTGCAGCAAAACCATGCTGTGCATCGACCCTTTGCTTAGCTTGAATGGTTTGATTTGTTTGTTCCCCATGTAAATAGTCAAAGAAAATCTCATTTTCTTGATCTTTTCTACAGTCAGACATTTTGTTCTCTGAAAATTCAAGAATCTGTTGCATATTTGATGAAACAACTGGTGAGCATTCTGGCTTTTCAGAAACATGACTTTTCTTAATGTAATCAAAATTCAAGTTTCCAACTTGTTCTGCAGAATTATTTGGGTCTCCAACACCTTCAGGAATTTGGTTAGGCTCATTACATGGATGATTCTTGATTAATTCACGCTCAAGAAATAACATTCCGTCCCTGGTAAAGAGAGACTGTTGTGATGCTGGAGCTCCTTTCCAACATGGTGAATCAACAGAAAGATTATGCTGATCAAATGCTTCTGAAAAACTCATGCTAGATTTATTAAGATTCAAGGAATTGCACCCAGATGCAGAAGAATCAGCAATCACCATATCTCCCAGTCTCAACTTGGAAGTCAACATGGAAGGAAGATTTAAGGGGCTTTCCGTAGCATGATTATTACTGGATAGAGAACCCCTTCTAGAAACTGCAGGTAAGACATTAGAATTTGTTGTGTTGTAGTCTTCCCATCTCTTCTCATTGTATTCCCCTTTCAGATCCATGTTTTCATTGCGATTAGCCTCCTTTGATCTAGAAGGTATAACTGATGCATCATCTACCATAGGTAGCACTTCATGATGAACCTTCCCAGATAACAAACTGGGGTTGATGTTTGTACTAGCTGTAAAGTTTGATGGCAAATATACTTCATTTGATGTGAACCAGTTGAAAGATGGATAGTAAAATTCTGGATACACAGAGTACGAATCAAGTTGTGCCATGTAAAAGTCAGAGGCAGAGCCCGAAACATAAGGATCATTCAATCCCCCTGCAGATGTTGACAATTGAGGACTGAAAGTTGAATAAGAGGATGCACTGTCTTGCTCTCGCTCATATTTCTCTGGTGGCCATTCAGTGCTTTGGTATTCAAAGTGCTCTTTTCCTGATAGTGAATCAGCAAACTTTTCAAAGAAAACATCTAAAGAATCATTGTTATAATAGAAATGCCAACCAAAACATTGTTAAATGTTTATGTAACATTACAGCTTTATAAATCTCTAGGAAACCAGACAATTATGATAATACAAGAAATGCAAATCTCAAGTACTTGGTGTTTAAAATAATGAGATTAAGCTAACCAAACCACAAGTAACTCTTTTTGACATTTTCAAGAGTTGGATATGCCACCCAACACTGATATCACATAAGAAGATTGTCAGGAGAAAACTTTAATCCAGCCAATTGCTTTCAAAGAGAAAAAAAATGAAGAATTGGATATTTCTGTGCAACAAGTGAAGAAAATCCAGGAAAACATAGAAACAAGGAGACTGAAATACGACTATCTTAAAATATCTTATTGTTGATCTATTATACCATAAATAGCTTTGTTGTCTCATATTGAACTTTTAACACCACCTTTTTCTACAAATTTAAAAGGCTATTTTCAAGGGAATCTTCATGCATGATAAGGACAAGTTGTACAGTATAAAAAATCCTGTTTCTAATATTTCACCATTCATTTTTCTATCTGAGAAGGATTTTTAAGAACACTCAGAGATCTGTGACTGTCTTGGTTACCATCACCAAAAAGTGCATAAGTTTTTATAGAAAGATATTGACTACGTTAATAAAAAATGGAGAATATACAGACAGTTTAGAAAAAAAATCTCTAATTTAATATACCTTTTAGCAGAAAACAGTAGACACTAAACCGTGTCTGAGGAAACAACGAGTTTGTAGTCATATGCCAAAACAGTAGAACGAAAATGACAGATTTAACCTTAGTTGTCCTAACTGATTGCAAATGGTTGTTCCACAACGGAAGCCTTGTAATTGACTAACTGAATATAGCTTTTATAGACATCAACAAACTCTTCAAATCTTTCTATAATTTTGGGTTCACAACAGCATTGTAAAAGCAACCACAATTAAGATATATCTTCGAGATATTAGAGAATACAGTATAATCAACCGAACTTAATCCAGTAAAATGCACTGACATTAAGAAGACAGTTGTCATCATCAACAGTAAACCTAGCAAAACTAAGGATGTAATGAAATACCTCGTGGAAGAAATAGCTTCCCGTTGCTAGAAGGTGGTCCAGTCCCTGGCAACTCATCAGGGAGTTTTACACTCCCTAAGTCCTCATCAGATGGTTTATTCCGCAGGGCAACACCAAGTTCAGAATGGGCAAATGAGGGGCCAAAGTTATCATCAAGTGCTAGGATTTCAGAGTCATTATAGTAGTGGGCATAGCAGGGATAACCAAAGGGGCAATTAATGGACCCAGATGGAAGTGAGTCTGCCGCAGTGTTGTAGGGAGGCAATTGGGAGGTGGAGGGGCGATCTGCAAGTACGAGTGTGTCAGTGGATGGTGTTCATCTTATACAATAGCCAAAGTCCCACTTCTAATATCTCATCATTCATTTTCCAGTGGGGGAAGAGCTATTAAGAACACTCAGAGGTCTGTGACTATTTCAATTTATTTTTGGCAATCATCAGGTACTACCGTCATTATTAAAGGTAAAAGTTTGTAAACAAATATATTAATTAGGATAAATAAAAAAGGAAGAGATTGCAACTTGTTGATTTATGTTTAGGAGAATCTTTAAACTAAATTTATCTTTCTAGGATTATTGATACAAAAAAATTCTTCAAATCTTTTCAAGAATTTTCAGTTTATAATAGCAACAAAAACAACAACCATAGTAAAGAGGAAATCTATCTCGGAGACTGGAGGGAATACTGAAGTATAATCCATCCTACTTGATCCAATAAACGTACTAAACTAAAATAAAGCCATCAAATTAATGTGGCATAAAAATTCTCCTTAATGATCTCCACCTTAGAGTGTAAATACCAAAATTTTTAAATCATTGTCAGAAGCAACCCCAGAAAAAACTAAGAAAATTACCTTCCATTAAAGATGGTGCCTTGTAACTAAAAGGCGGTCTTGTGACTTCTGTTAATGGCACCTCATCAGAACGCTTTGCTGGACTTGCCTCCCCATCAAATAACAAGGAAGTTCTATGTTTATAATAGGTCGATAATGGCCTGAAGTGACCATTGAAGTTCCACAGCTGCGAGTCAGGATAATATGGAGAGTAGAAGGGTTCAACGACCGTAGCGGCGGCGGCGGCGGCGCTCCCGGTCCCGGATGGTGCCGCAAATCTAGAATAGATCGTTGGCTCGAAGGTATTACCGAGCGCCTTCACCCGGGGTTCCGGGTGCAGTTCTGCGTTACGAGACCAATCGGAGAAATCGACATCACCCGGAGGGGAGCTATCGGACAGGGACGAGAGAGATTCCGAGACTTCGTTGTGCGGAGGGTGCAACCGGACAGAGGACAGGAAATCGCGGAATAGCAGAGGGTCGGGAGTGTACAAAGGCACCTGCAGCGACGGATGCAGGGCAGGGGAGGCGTGATCAAGTGTGAATGGGGGAGCCAGGGCCGAAAGGTTGGAGGAATAAGAGGGGTTCCACTGCAGCAGAGAAGGCAGCAGCGGCAGCAGTGGAGGAGAAGAGAAAGGCGAGGAGGGAAGCGGAGGCAGACTCGGCGCTGGAGAGGGAACATGAGGAGGCGTCTCCATGTGGTCGCCGGAAGACGCAGCACCGCCAAGGAGCAGAATCGCCGGTCTGCGGAGTGGGGAGAGGGGCAGAGAGGCGACGACGGCTTGGCATTTGGGCGATGGAATTTATTGACAAAGTGAAATAAAAATCCGATTTTTACGTAATTAGGGATTGGCCAGATGACTAATTCAAGCGTATGTTTTATCTATTTCTTAAAATTCCGATTGAATTATCGATAAATAAAATAAAATCTTTTTTTTTTCACACGCACAAAAAAAAAAGAGACTTTTTTCTTTCATTATCCTATTTGAACGTGCTTATCTATCTATTATTAAACCTATTTAAAAGCAATCTAAGATAATTAGTAATTATCTAGATCAAATAATGATATGTTTAATATACAAATATGATACAGCTTCTTTTAATTAGAAAGGTATTATTATATTATTATTTATTAAATTGATAAAAAATGAATTAATGATTTTAATGAAAATTGAGAATAATTAGGTGGCCTTTTAATAATAATAATAATAATAAGAGGTGCGTTTTGCTCTTTTTTTTTTTGCTCATACAAATTAAACTTGAATTTAAATATTTTTTTAAAAAAATAGTAAATTAAACTTAAGTAAGTGTTCAGTAGCCGTCCGATGGAGATCGGAGCGTCATCCGTGTTCCAAGTAGGACCGTGTCGCTGGAGCATTGGAATTGTGTTTGCAATTACGAGCTTTCCTCTCGGTGTATAAATGCGGCCGAGATCTCCATTTCCCTCCACCGTCGTTGAGCGGAAGAGTGAATCTGGAAGCGAAGCTCGCGTTGCTGCCAGGTATTGGATCTCATTTCCTGCCCTTCCCTCTTCCGATCTAATGTATTTCGTCCTTATAATGCTCCGATTCAGCTTTCTTTGATGTTTTTGCATGTGTTGATGGAACTGATACCCAGATCTCGAGTGTGGTATTTTAGATCTGCTATGGTTTGCACAATCGAAGCAAAGATCTTTTTCTTATCTTGATTATGGGTTTGCAGAGATTCTCGGGAGTAGATCTGTGTGCAAGATCGATTCATTGATTGAGATGTTGGGGTTCTGATTCGTAATATTGGTATAGAGGGCGAATTTCTTTGTTGGAAGGATATTGTATTTCGTATCGAATCATTTTCAATGGAAATAGAACTCCTGTTTCTGAAATAAAGGCTTTCTTTTTGGATGTGTTATTTTCTGCTCTGTAGGTTCTTAGATCCACAAATGATAAGCATCACAATTTAGAATACTCGTAAATCTTATGACTTTCTTTTATGACAATTAACACCGACTCTCTTTGTGTCTACTTCAGATAGTGGCAAGAATAATGTTTGGCTGATCTTTAAATGCATATCTGATCCCTGGCTGCATTATTTGCTTTCTCTGACAATATTTCTCAGAAGTTTTTTAACTTCCATTGATATAATTTTAAATGCATGCTAACTAAACTTGTATTTGTTTGTTTCAGTTAGTACACAACAAAATTAGCTTTATTCATGGGCACGATGGTAGATCCAAACAAGGTATCTTACTTTCAGGTTTCCTCTATAATTCTATGGAATCATTTTAATTGAAAGGAGATTTCTTTTGAATAAAGAATGAACATATGCCATTGGGACTTGTGTTCCTTCCTTTGTGAATATCACTGAATGCCTGATATCGTTTGAAACACATGGCTCTCTATTTTTATTGTTATTTAAATTTCCTTAGTCGGAAATATATAAGAAGCATATGTGCACCAAGTATAATTGTTAAATGTTTGAATGCAGGATGCTCCTGTAAGTTTCCCAGGTGACAAGAAGATCACAGTTGTGTTTGTGCTAGGTAATAATTTCTTGCTTTAAAACAATGACATGATTTCGTAGCCAATTTTGGTTTATGAGAAATATCACCATGAATTATTTGGTTAATCCAAATCCATACTTACAGTTTTCCATACTCTAGTAAATTTGATTCTCAAGTCCTGAAACCATGAATAATTTGAACTTCTTTTGTCGCTAAAGAAGGGAAAATCTTAACATCTAGTTATCCTCTCGGAGATATTTTTACTCAGGTAATCTATTAGGATTGGGCACAAATTGTGTTTTCTAAAGTTCAAGGGATAAGAAAGGATACACCCTATCCTTTTTGTCGATACAAAACCTATACTATTCTAAGAAGATCTAAGGAGCTTTATGATGTACACATATAATACACTGAGGAAGGGGTTGTGAAGCACTCAATGCACCATGGTTACCAAATAGTTACTCCTATCTCCCATTAGCCTACAAAATCCAAACAAATAGGCTAAGTATTTCAAATACCTGCTTGGCTGTCTAACGTTGCATTCTATCCTTCCATATGCATACTTCCTCTTCTATCAGACAATTTGTTCTAAGATTAAACCATTAATCTTAAATAACACCTAAGAATATTCCAATGTTTTCTAACTTTTTTTGGCAACTGAATTCTTTGTATTTCTTGTGCTCTTTCTATCTATAAAATTGCCATTTATCTCCTATAAGAGAATTGATATAAAAAAGAAAATATCCTTACGAATCTATGAAATTAATATTTGTAGATAGATGTTGATCAAGATAACTACCAATTCAATGAAAACTTCCCTCGGCATGGATCTCTGAACAAAAACATTAGAACACAAAGATGCTACTAAAAAACTTCCTGATTCATTTTGTTTTCTTTATCCTTTCTACATTTGCATTTGTTGGTAGCTAAATACCTTTCTATTTTCTCTTTTTATGTTGCAATTTCAACATGATGAATGTAACAGGGGGACCTGGCAGTGGAAAAGGCACACAGTGCGCAAAGATTGTTGAAAACTATGGCTTCACTCATCTCAGCGCTGGTGATCTTCTGCGTGCAGAAATTAAATCTGGCTCTGAAAATGGGTATTGACTATATTCAATCTGATTATTTATACATAGATGTGTTAATGCGACTTTGTTTACTTTTTGGTAACAGTATAAAATCAGGTTTCAGGGCTCAGCAATATTCGTTAACTAGGGTGGAATTAGGTTGAGTAACTAGGAACCAGCTTTACAAATTAGGGAATTCCTATTCCATCAACCTTATAGCTTGTCAGATGGTCATCCACAGCTGACTGGCAAGTCTCCGGAAGTGATTCAATGTACAAATTTTAAATTGGATATGAGGGTAGGTTGATCCTAATATGAAAATGACTAGCTCTGCAAAATTGGTTTGAGTGGAAGTGACTTCCATTGTCAGGAGATAAGGGATATGTTAAGAGGATCAGAAAAAACCCATGACACAAAACATGTGATATGAATTAGTTTGACACATTCAATTTCCTCTCTTTCAAAGACTTTAGTAGCTGCAGACTGCATTTGAATGATATGATCAGTTGAATATTCTGTTATCCGCCTTCTTGGAGAGTTAACTAGAATGGTTATTGTTTTTCTATGACTACATTCTTTCTCCAGTACCATGATCTCAAACATGATCAAGGAAGGGAAAATTGTCCCTGCTGAGGTTACAATTGATCTTCTGAAGAAGGCTATGATTGGGAGTGGAAATGACAGATTTCTTATTGATGGCTTTCCCAGAAATGAAGAGAATCGTGCTGCTTTTGAGAATGGGGTAATTTGACAATATGGTAGCTGCTACAACTCTGCAATTTAATTCTACAAATATACTTGTTACAATTTTTCTTTTTCTGTTGTTATAGACAAAGATTGAGCCAGAGTTCGTACTATTTTTTGACTGTCCAGAGGAAGAGATGGAACACAGACTTCTAAGCCGCAACCAGGTTATATTAGCACAGCCCCTTAATTTTCCATTCCCTAAATTTGCCATTCTTTAATTTTCTGTGTGATGCAGGACAGAGTTGATGATAACATTGAGACCATAAGAAAGAGATTCAGAGTTTTTGTTGAATCCAGTCTACCTGTTGTTGAGCATTATGAACTGAAGGGCAGGGTTAGAAAGGTACTAAGCTTTTACTCATGCAATTTTCATCTAATCAGTTATACATTTTGCCCAAAGATAATCTAATAATATTCTCACTCTACGCGAGGGGTTTGGCACCATTGGAATGATATCTTAGACTCTTGTCATCCTTCATGGCTATTTGGTATTGTGATTCCAATGGGTGGTTTCAGTCTCCTTTCTGACGGTATTATGAAATATAATGCTAAGGTGGTACACTGGTACTAGAAAACAACCAACTTGAAGCTGAGTAGAGTTGACCCATATATTTGTGGTGCCCTAATCTCCTAACTGGATCGACACAGATTACTAGAAGGAATATCTGATAGAGTATGCAACAAAACATTCTAATATAATATTTATAATGTTGCAGAACTCAAAAGAATCTACTAAGGATACACTTAAATGGTGTCTAATCTATTTGTATTCTTTCACAATTGAACTTGTGGTCGTGTATAGTATTACTTGTCTCTATATAGTGTTAGGTTGTTGGCCATATTTATCAAAAATAAATAAAAGTGGATATGTAGAAAAGTTATCTTTTTAGATGTAAAAATCTTTACTTGGCCTTACAGGTAAATGCTATGAAGCCCATTGAGGAGGTCTTTGAAGATGTAAAGATCATTTTTGCTCCGTTCCACACCAAAGTAAGATCATATTGCAAATCTTACATGATCCATATCTACAAGCTCTACATATTATTGTAAATTCTTTTGAACGATCCAGATCATAAATCGACTGATGCAAAAAGGGACTCAATGCCTATAACTCGTAGTTTATACTTGACCTCTATACACCTGGGCACTACACGAATGCTGTAGCATTCAATGTTCCGCACCCAGTACACAGGACACAAGCTCAATGAACCTTTCACTCCTTAGTATTATGAACACTGCATATTTTTGAACACCAGTTTGTATAGAATGCAGGGTGAGAAGATGATTAACAATTCTATGTCCTTGCTTGTCTACCACTAGTGGTCGCATGGAGTGCAGGATGAGAAGATGATCAACAATTCTATATCATTGGTTGTTTGCCAATCATAGAAGCTTGTGTCCCATATGCTTATACATAAACCTATAAATTAGTGCTTTATATTTACTCTAATATTTTTTGCTTATACTTTCGTAGGTTGAATAGACATGCCTTGATGTTAAACAACACTATCTAAAGGTAAATTGTTCTGAGATGCTTCTTTTGTTGGACAACCATGTGGATCAAATCTATTGGATGGCTTGTTCACAGTATTTTCATATCTCATTTGGATAAATAATGTCATTTAGCTCCTCACATACCTTTTGATTGAGAAATAAATACAATTTACCAAAAACAGATTTCTAGTTTACTTTGCTTAATTTGTTGTTTAAGTGTTCATTCCATACCGAATGAAAAGAAATGACATTTCAATCCATGGTTTTATTCTTACTCTATATAAGCACAAATGATGCTCCTAAATAATTAGGGTCTGTTTATTTGGTAGAAAAATAATTTGATTTGTTAAAAAAAAAATTAAATCTTTTTCAGAAGAAAGAAGATTATTTTTTGTCATTCAGATGTGATATTCAAATTTTATCTTCATGCGTTTGTTGATGGAAAAATATTTTCTCTTTTTCAAGACCAATCTGGACCGACCAACTCAGTGGACCAACCAGCTGGATTAACTAGCCTATCTGGCTTGATAGGACCGACTGAACCATCATTCTGGCCAACCCGCCCACCTTGCCCAGCCTGACATGACTGGATCTCCTAGCTCGTGCCCAACTAAACCAAGCAACTGCTCCAATTGAGCAGCCTAATTGGTCAGTCCGGCTTAGCCAATCTAGGCTGTCTGACCCACACGATGTGGCCGACCCACCCAACTGACTGGCTTGTCTGGATAGATCAGGCGAGCCATTGTCCATGATTTTTCATTCAGCATGACCATAGAGTTCAAAACATCAAATATCATACTCTTGGATACTTGTAAAGAAGCAACCGTATTTATGTTGTTTCTGGAAATGAAATATTTGTGTGTTTCCTCAGATAAAAGGTTCTGATCTGAGCTTGAACGTCTTTCTATTTTAGCATCTCACATAGAATACATGTTTTGGAGCAGGTTCTGATCATTTGTCTGTTGTTCTTTTGCAGGTATCTCCGTCGAACCCTTCATTTGCTTGTAACATGTATGTATCATGCCCCTCCACATGCATACCAGAAGTCATCTATCGAACTTACTGCTCCATATTATCCTGCATAAACATCATCTTGTGTTGTATTGTATTAGTAGAGTTATTTCTTCCTTCGCTGCAGTATATGCTTTTGCAAGCTATGCATTTTTGTAATGAATCACGAACGCATAATGATTTTCATATAATCAATATCTCAGCTTGATTGATTCCATTTCTTCTTTTCATGATAAATCATTACTGTGTTAGATTCGGTTCTTCAAGAAAAATCAACAAACTCAGTATTCCATTCACTTGATATAAAGCATGCTCTTGAATCAGAGGAAGCGATTTTCCTCTCTGTATTTTGCACTCTATCCAAATCAAATGAAACAGACAAATTGAGCTAATTCAAAATTTTAAGTTTTTTTTTTTTTTAATTTTAGATCAGATTTGTGCATAAAATTAAAAAAAAATGCAACCTAAATTGATCGAGTTATAGTTTATTAGTTGTCTCGTTATATATTAATCACTGTTCTGCTGTTATATATCCTCCTTTTGCAAATAATAGTCTTTTAAATGCTAAATTATATTTTTTTTTTCTCTCAAATATATATATTTTGTATCAAAACTTCTAAATTATATATATATATATATATTTTTCTCAAATTGACAAACTATTCAAATGGATGTCATTTTAGATGTCAATGAAGCCCATGGAGGCTCATCGCGCAATTTTGGTGGAAATGTCAAATCGATCTTTTTGGGTCAATTTGACAATGTGAGCAGAAATCATCTAACAAATGCTTTCGCTATCTCATTTCAACAAAAAACCATTAACCTTTCTGGCAATTCACACGAGACAGAAGCAAACATTAGAACTTGATCAGATTAAGTGCACAAGTAGCATCAACTTTGCATAAAATAGACTAGAAATACAATAGTTGATACAAGCAATTCATGTAGGCTGCGCTGCGTTGCGCTGCTTTTGACTATCTTCTCAAATCGACATCAGAGGAGAATCAATTTTTGGGATCGTATATCAATAATTTATATACTGCAACATCATGTATCCCCTCCTCAATAAAGGAGTGTTAAAATTCAAATAGCCGACCCCAATTAGTCATCGACGACCATAATATAGGCTTCTGAAGAAAGGTTGTTTCCATTTCATGAAGCTTGTGCACTTCACTTGTTTATAAATGTAGGTGTAACTGAAACGATTCCTATAAAGAAGAGTGTCACTAATGCTTGGAAATCATACAAATCAGCCACCGACTTCAGTTCGCCAAGGGCTGTTCCTGCCTGCAAGAATTACAAAAGCAATTAGCTGAAGCTCTCGCGAACATGTAATCGAGTTGAAGAAAGGGAATGGTACCCGGACTGTCACATATGCAGCTGGGATGAGTCCAATCAAAGTAGCCACAAGGAAGATATGGTAAGGCACATCGACTATAGGAGACGCCATGTTAATGAATGTGTTTGGCAACGTAGGTGTCACCCTCAAGAACAACATGTAGTTCAATAATTTCTCACGTCTTCGAGCAACCTGTCCATGATTACCTAACCCATTAAATAGGTTGAGGTGCAAAGTAAATGTAAATAAAGCAGAAGAGGCCTGTGTATACAAAATTCATATTAAAAACACTAAAATGATGATTTAAAATATGTATAATCATTCTCATCGTTAAGCCTGTGTTATTCTCAAGTATTTGAGTTCCACTAGATAATTCACGTAATCAAAATAAAACTTGGTAAACAATGTTGCAATATTATCATCAAGCCTGCATTAATCCCAACTTTGTGAGGTCGGCTTTATAATCCATATAATCAGAATAAAACTTGGTAAGGATGCCACGAGCTCATCATTAAGCACATATTAATCCTAATATTTAAGATCAGCTATATGATTCATATAATTAAAAGAATAGTAAACCATGAGAAACCATAGGCTTTCTCCTCGGAGGAACTCTAACTAAGCAACTAGAATGAGTTTCTCTTCCCTTGTTTTAGCCCTGTCATGAATTCCTAGCTCAACATGAGACACGGGAAATCAATTATGATAGCGGTAGTTCCAATGTAAGCAAGCAAAAGAAGCACGAAAGAGTTGGGTAAGTCCTCGAAGCAAATTGGTTGGAATTTCTCATAGTAAATGCAAGAAAGTAGTAGTTCCTCCTGCTGACAGAGATTGACAATGAGTAAGAGGCTTGAATTTCAAACGCTACAAACTTTCATATCATGAAACAAAAATAAGTGAACTAAATCACCATTGATTTAATTTCCAAAGCTAGATAACATGAAGGATCTTCTGATGATACGGGTGGCAAACCATTGTTATCCAATTTACCTGATCCTGGAAGAAGCCCATCTTGTCTGGCCACAATGCAGAAACCAATGGTCTTCCTATCATCCTTGACAGGAAATAACAGGAGGATGCACCAGCAGTTGCTGCAAGAACCACCAGTATCACACCTCCAACAACTCCAAATAGGGCTCCAGCAAGCAGTGACAAAAACACTGTTCCTGGGATCATGAAAGTCTGCATGAATATGTACACCGCAAAATAGCATATCAAAACCTGCACGGTGTAGTCACTGGTGTAGCTTTCTAGATGATCTCTGGACAAATTTCAAAAAATAACAATATTATTCCAGAAGTATCTATCTAAGAGATGATGCTTATAACTTAAGAGTAGTAAGACATTGCTTTTTTCAAGGAAATACAATATTAAAAAAGAAGAAACACTCCTTAGATTAAAAAAAATGAAGAAGAGGAAACTATCCCAAAGACAACATGAGGATTATCATTAGTCCCCTAAGATGTCAGCAACCACAATTACTGAAATAAAATAAAAACGGCATTTTATGAATGATATCAGGAACAGGAAAATTGTCCATTGTGTTATGTTTAACTTTCTGTAACTGACTTGGAGAATGCTAAGAAACCAAGGGAAGAAAAGAGAAACCTAAGAAAGTTGAACCTGATCAATTTAAAATCTGAACATATATACAAAAGCCTACGTCAATAATAAGCATCTTAAAGCATTTTTCTGTACAAATAAAATAATAATGTCTAAACGTCTAAGAAATGGTGTTTGATTCATCTGAACAACTGCAGAAGCTGAGAAATTACTTGTGGAAATGTAGGCCAGAAACCACAAAAGCAAGTAAATTAAATTCACAAGAAAGTAAGCAAAGATTGATGCTCTGTAACTTACAAAAAGAACCATCTCCTAATTTTTTTCAGAAAAAAAAACAGAAGAAACCTTTTCCTTAATCATTTTTAATTATGTTAACCAGTATTTTCTTTACTTCCATTCTTCCTCTCACATATTTATTTTTAATCGATTCAATATGACTGAATATGGAATTCATTACCAACTATGACCATGTTCATAATATTTTAACATATTTTCTCTCATCTAATCAATGATCTAGTACACTCAACTTGTCCTCATTGAAGAATAGTATTTTTCATTTCATCTTTTAGTATCCCTTGCATATCCATCTTAGTATTTCCATCCCTACGTCATTAACATTGCTATTCTTTTTTTGCCAACGAAGTTCAAATAATAATAATATTACCACGTTTTTGTTTCAAACTTCTTCTATTTGCATTCTATCTACGAAAGGTCTTCCATTATAGTTTATAGAGGATTGTTTTAGGTATTCACAGACGTCATAAAGTGTCTCAACCCTACCAGAATGAATGTCAAACATGTACGATTCAATAAACATTTACTATTGATCTCTTCGCTTTTCAAAAAATTATTATAAATTATGGGCACTGTTCCATTCCATTCCCAAAGGAGTAATCAGTACTAAAACGACCCAACCCGAAACAGAACCACGAACCAAATCTCGAATCGCCAAACCGGTTGAAGACGTGAGGAAAAAAAAAAAGAAGAAAAAGATGCTAACTTTTTGAGCCAAAGTTGGATCATGGATCTCGTCGAAGATGTTCATCGAAGAAAATGAAAAAAAAAAATCAGAAGCTAAACCTTAGGATCTGGAGGTCCTCGAGGGTGCGAGGTAACTTCAGGAAGCTGTAATCGGAGACCGGCATCGAGAGGTATAGCCCCGCGAGCCCAACGGCAAAGCTCGCAACCACCGCCGCAGCAACCGCCGCCGCTTCCCACCGCGACAGCGGGAGCCTCCGCTCTCCGCCCATCTCCCTTCCTCTGCCGCCCTGAACGGGCCGAAGCTTCCGCCTTTCAATTCTCGTCCGTCCTTCCCAGAGTCGCTCGTTCTCGGCAGAGAGAGAGAGAGAGAGAGAGAGAGAAAAAAAGGGGAAAATGGCGAAGAGCTTCAAGAAAAATAGGATGTTCCGCAGGAGCAAAGGAACCGGAGACGAATATTCTCCGTCACGTGTTTTTTGGGTCCGCCGTAACGTGACCGTTACATCGGAACCTCTTAAGATTCGGCTGTCTTCGAAAAGTCACAGAACAAGAAACAAATACGTCTCATTAGTCCATAATTTGGGGCCCATATACTACATGCTAATAACTGAGACTTATTTGCTGTCCGGTGCTGGAGACAAAACGGAGAAAAAAAATATGGTCGTTTGTCCTATTCTATCACGTCTGAGACGGCCGTAGTTCGCGGCGTATAAAAGAGACATTTTATTTTAATAATGTGTATTTTATTTTCTTTTGGATTATTTAATAAAAATCCCAAACTTTTAATTTTGAGTATTTCACTTGATTTCGAAGGATAATTATTTTCTTCAACCATTTCAATTTCATCCAAATTTTTAACTGCAATATTATAAAAACTTATGCTATGTCTTTTAAAATTATTATTATTATTATTAATTATCACTTTCTTCGAAACTAAAATACCTATGTTCCTCTTAAAATATATATTTGTTAATAAAAAAATATTTTAACAACATAATAAATAAATTTGATATTAATTAAATTACGAGAGCATTTAAAAAATCTGATAAATATAAGAGAACATTTTAAAAACCACCCTAAGTCAACTCGAATTACACTATAAAGGGCACAGATGAGAGAAGATAACTCGTTGAGGGTCAAATTGAAACAAACGATAATAGGAGCTAGGGCTGACAAATTGTGGTCGCTCGCTGCGATTCTCATCTGCGCGATCGATCTCGGTTATGGCGACGCGGAACTTTCCCAGCCTCCTGAAGAACCTAAATCGATTCCGTTTTCCTCCGAGGGCGAGGGCGATCAATTCTCTCGTCAGCGAACACACTGCCAAGTGGATGCAGGTGCTTTTTTTCGTCGATTAAATCTAGGATTTTTCTCTTGATTGTTGTGGCTTACTCTAATGCTTTGAATGAGTGCTTCCGGTGGTAGGTCTGTTTGTTGAAGATGAAAAAAATGCTAAATTTTTTTGCGTGAAGGGAAAGGGTAATGATTTTATGCTGATATTGATCCGAATAACCCCGACTGTATCAATTGGTTACTGAGGGATTTGTCACTTGAAATTTCTTTGCTTTTGAGGAAAATTTGTTTTTAAGGTGTAGAAATAGGATGATGAGGAAGAAGACGAAAAGCATTAGCACCTGGGTTAGCTTAGAAACTTGAGGTTCCAAAGAACATCTATGTAAACATACAGTTTCTGGCTGCATGAATCAAACAGGTTTCTGGAGAATCAAATTGATTTACACGGTCAATCTAATGACGATAAATCTAGTTCTAGGAGAAGAGAATATGCCAGAATTTTAGGAATTGATTGTTGTCAAACAAAAGGATTGGAATCAGTGGACAAAGATCTGCATAAAAGAATATTTATTTGTGAAAGTAGGTTACCAACTAGGGGGTGAAGCGTTACGACCTATCTAATTGTAACAATTAACATTGATGGGAAATAGACCAATAAATATTTGCAATTTGTATGGCATGAAAACAATCAAAATGTCTGGAGATATATAATATGATACTGTTCCAGCTTTCAGATAGTCAGTTCATCTCAATTGTGTGCCTTTATTTAATACGAATTCACATGATAGAATGGTCACTAAAGGTGCCAACTGCCTAGTCGACAAAGATTATTGCCAAGTTCCTCCATTGAAACCACCTCTGAGGTGAAATTTTTAGCAGTCAAAGACATGGGTGTGATGGATGGCTACTCATTTACTAAACTTTAGCCTTTTCTAACAACCCAAACTTATTGTCTATAATTGAGATGGATCTTTTGCTATTTAGTGATCCTTTACAATACAACTAGATAAAAAATCAGAACCATGGAAAAATTACATGCGTAAGCAGTTAAATGATCAAAATTTTAGTGATACATGTTTGAGATAAGTTCCTGCATTGGAAGGTTCCAGTTTATCAAGTTGTCAGTAAAGAGACTTGAGGTTTTTTGCCCTCTGTTCAAAACCTGCGTTCACCCAATTGCTGGACTTGCTTGCATATGCATTATCGAGAACACTTGTTGTGCAGTAAAAAATGTATATTAAGTCTTTATTTTTCTGTTGTAAGTTATATTTTTGGGGTTTCGTGAAGTATTGCAAGCTGCCTGACAATGCCCATTATGTCTTACTTACATTATATCTAGATAATCAAAGAGAAGAAGAAAACAGAAGCAAACCGGAAATTTATTTTTTGATTTGACTGACAATTTAGTATCATATAATAAGAAATTCTAATCATTATGGAGATGGCAGTGAATATCATATAAGTCTTGGGGATTTATGATATTACTTAGTTTTGTAGTTCTAACATTAGTATAAGAATAATAATGTTGATCTAAGTATTGTGAGATTAAGTCAACGAAGCATATGGTTATATCCTTGGATTTGTGGGAAAAGGGTCATTGAGGAGAAAATAAAATTTGCTAGAAACGGTTGTGGTGGTTTTACACTCGGCATACATTTAAAAAAAATACAATTAAAAAGAAAGTATCAAGGAAATGTTATTTTCTAATGAGATTAAGACATTAAGTTAGCATTTTTTCTAGAATTTCATACCCCATTCTTCAATAAATTTTGCAGCCCACCCTTTTTCCACTTGTCACACAAATTTTCAACGTAGAATTAATCTTTTTTTCATATTTTTCAATTAGTGATGTCTTTTTTCTTATCTTACCCAGCCACTTCCATTATGGCGGGAAATTTGGAGATGAGAATGGTAACCTCGCCCCATCCTGCACCAGACCCTCCTAAGCATGTTATCGTTCCTACATAACTACATTAGATTTAGCCTATATTTCTTTATCAGGTCAAAACATGTTTTTGGCTTCCACAATAATGTCCGCCATGGCCTTTATGTTGATCAAATTGTTATATTTCATACAAAGTGAATGTATCTAAATCCTGAAAACTATTTCCCTGCTTCCATGTCTTATGTTATTCCTGACATGCACCATTGATCTACCAAATTGGAGTACCTGTGAAGAATAGATGTTGGCCATTTCTTTGATTATTTGTTTGTACTTCTTAATTGCTTCTGGTTGTTCTTGCGTCTTATATTTTTCTCATGATAATCTATAAGTCTGACTTGCACCTGAATCTTTTTAACAGACTGATGAAAATAAATGTGTAACACTGAGCAGGAAACTAGCAAGAAATCGCCGATGGAATTGATCAATGAGGTGCCTCCCATCAAAGTTGAAGGGCGCATTGTTGCTTGTGAAGGAGGTTATCAGCAACTTCACACTTCTAGGTTCTGCCATGGCTTCTGGTCTCTCTTTCAGGGTTCTAATTGTTTTGCTTCTTCGTATGCAGATACTAATACTGCTCTTGGTCATCCAATAGAGTTTATTTGCCTTGACCTGGAAGCACCTGCTGTCTGCAAATACTGCGGTCTTCGTTACGTCCAAGACCATCATCATCACTAAGATGATGTCCTAAGTGACAACTCTACTAGCATCGCCATGATAAAACATGGTTCATTCTCAGCTGGCCCAAGATAATCCTGTTTTTATGATCATTCCATCTGTGCCTTGGTTCAGTGTCTCTTAAAAATACTTGAATTTCAATAAACATGTGAAGTTACAATGTCGAATACTAATATTTCTATGAATGGCTCACCTGGTATTCGAGCAGTTCATGTGTTTTCTTCTTCAAGTAGATAAAATAGTACTCAAAGAAGGCTTGAAGTTTTATTTATTTATTTTTATTTCAATGGAAATCTTGCAATATCTATAGCAACAAGTATACTTATGTTGAGGTTCAGTAATACATCAAATTTATCTTGGGTGTGACCGGACTTTTATTTTTATGTAATCTTTCTCTGTTATTATTTTTAGTATTGGCATATAAATGCTATGGGTGTATTATCAAAGTGTAATGTATTTGAAATCAACAACGAGCAACGCCCTTAACAAATTGCACTACAGCAATGTTTCTTTACAATTCATCAATCAACTTGACATATGTTGTGGGTCAATGGAGAGAATCTATGAGCTTAGATGAGTCAACTGTTACTAACCTGCCCTAATGGTACAAGTTAATGAATCAATTCTTATAGAGTGAACTCAATCAAGACATGATGATGATCTATTTGGAAAGAGTTGCATACGTAGTAAAGTCACCATTTAGTCTCATATTGTAGATTTGAGAAGATTTTAGGCTGAGTTCAAACTCTTTGAGGCTCTATGAGTAGATCATTATGATTTGTTAGTTTGGTCGTAGACAATGAGCGGTTAGTATAGAGCTCTTCCAGCCTGCATAATAGTTTGTTCTCTACAGGTGAAGGTTTCTTTCGTAAAGGCAACCGAAAGTTCCAAACCCATCTGTTTGATACTTCATGGAGTTTGCACGGTTCATGAATTGAAAATCAGAAGAAGTTTCAGCAAAGATATCCTCCAAATCACTCG
>JBAMHZ010000117.1:5085436-5095449 GCA_037177395.1 Alpinia galanga
TCAACTCATCACTGACCATCTACGACAAGGAAGAGGGACAACTGGTCTCAAATTTCGAGTTGAGCGACCTGTTTGTTCATGTGTGCAGTTTGGTGGATCTTCGCTCTATGAAATGCTCATTGACATGGACAAATGGGCTGGTTTCCTACAAATTAAACTGGGCTATGGTGAATACTCATTGGCTGCCAGTAGAGTACAATAGCTTTGCAAAATTTACGCCCCCTGGGTTTCTCTCCGATCACTCATGTTGTATCATGTCTATTTTGATGAGAGACCATGGCCCTAATCGACCATTTAAGTTTTTCAACATGTGGATTTTGCATAGTAGCTTCCACTCCGTGGTAGTAGGGGGGAGGGGGGGTGCCGATGACCCTAACGATTGCAAAGCGGATGTTCTACCAATAGCAAGCCAAGAACACCTACCTAAAAAAAAGTGACTGTGCATGCTTCTTCCATAATATGGTGAAGCGTTACAACCAAAGGAACGCCATCGTTACCATTACCAAAAGGTTAGGGAAGCAGTCAACTAGCATGAAGGAGGTGACTGCTGAGTTCGTCAACCATATCCGTGGTTTATTAGGTGAATCTGAGCACTGCAGTGCGCTGGACAGCTCCATGCTGCCTGGGCAGTGGCTCACAGCGGCCCAAGCAGCAGATTCACTCCGTCTGCCCCGACGACTTCTGGACTGCCTTGTTCAACATTGGAGCTGACAAAGCACTGGGCACAAATGGATTCAATTTCAAATTCTTCACCTCCACCTAAGACACTTTGAGTGTGGATTGTCTTGGTACTCAAGAAGGATTTGTGTCTAACCCTCTTTTTATAGAGCTTTCTGGCCCCTTAGATCAAGTCTTTTCATTCAGATCTAGATCATGATAGAGTTTTTATCTCCTATCTTTGCGAAACCTTATAACTAGATGACATTTTAACTTTTGACCGTTAGTCGACTGGTCCTAGCCTTTTTAAGCCGATTGATTCCGTCCTATCACATGCATTATAAAATTAGTGCAAGATACATTATAATAATATTTATGACAGTCCTCGACTGTCTGATCTTGACTTTGGCATTCCATGAAACTCTTAATCAGACCGACACCTAAAGTTATCTCCGTACCAAGAACACGACCTTACTAGTCCACACACTTCTTATCTTAATAACCCTTGATCATCTGACCTGTTGCTTAACATATGATCCATCACTTTAACAAAAACTATTCAAGATTTGTACACTTAACATAACATATTAGACCATACTGTCACTTGACTTTCAACATTTACCATAATTATATGGTGCGCACCAATATCAACCTCCCCACTCCTTAAAAGGCTGGCATAGATTCACGATCTGCTGGCTGCTCGAGTGGGTGGTTTGGAAGCTGCACATATATTGATGGCAGACTGGTTTAGGGTGGGGCACGCAACCGAGCAACCCTCGTATGGGGCTGACTGATGGCCAGGAGGATCCAGCCTGGGAGAGGGCAGTGCCCAGGCCAGGTGCGATGGGTCAGCAGCAGCCAACAGCAGGTGCAGCAGTCGCCTGGTTTGCAGCGGACAGCTGGTGTGCTACAGGTCGACAGTGCATGACAGCAGCCACTACCTATGAGTTCTTCCAGCCACACAACCCCACGGTGCATTGGGCTGCAGCAGTTTGGCAACCAAGTATCATGCCCAAGCATCGATTCACCTAGCACACGGTCAGCTGCAGACGATGGATCAGATGTCATACGACCCACAAAAGGAGTGCGTATTGTGCAGGTCAGCAGAAGAGACTAACAACCACATCTTCTTCCGGTGTCATGTTACTTGGATGATTTGGGACAAGGTGCGGGCACGGTTTCACATTCACCCCCAGATTCACTCAGACGGCCCACCTCTTCCATGCCTTCCATCAGGACCTTTGAGGCAAAGGGCTGGTGAGGAAGGCGAGGGACTTGGCTATCACGTGTATTATTTTTCTTGTATGGCAAGCCCGGAACCGTTGTAGTTTCAAGGGTTGTGAGCCCAGTATTGAAAGAATATTCCTCAAGATATAGACTAATGTCTATAGATTTGTAGAAATTGGTAGACACTTAGCCCTTGTACACATTTTCTACATCTATCCATTCCTCAAAAAAAAAAAACAACAAATTCCAAAAAAAATTACTAGGGAACCTGATAGAGAAACAGGAAAACGAATATAAAGATTTTCAGATTCTGTTGTTGTTCTATTTGATAGAATCACATCACTAGAAACGAATCAGGCTTACACACTATGAGCATCATAAATATGAGAAAGATTTAGTAGATGAATAGTATTGTAAACTAAACATCAGTGGATCCATCTCTACGGTTGTCTGGCCGCTGCTGTAGAACAGCATTTCCTCTGTGCACCTTGAGCCAAGGATCCATAAACAAATATAGGAACCTTTTCTAATCAAATGGTGCAACTGCAGCTTCCATAGAAATATTCAATGTGGAATCTTTCATTAGAAAACATGATAAGGTTATACATTGCTTTGTTCGTTGTTTTTCTGTTTGATCAAATAATTGGTTTCAATGTAAGTAAATAGAATTAGTAGATAAGTAAATTCTCTACGGTTGTCTGGCCGCTGCTGCAGAGCAGCTTTTTTATTTTTGCACCAACTTTCTATCTATGGATGAACCTTGCATAAAGTTTAAAAAAAATACAACCATGACAAAATATCAGGAAAAATTATATATACTATAAATTCAATTTCGGCCAAATAATTTTTTGATCAAACAAGGGACATCTGTATTAATCAGTAAAGCTTTAGACATTGTGGAGTATGAATGTGAGATAGAAATAGTAGATGAGTGGTATTGCAAACTACTCATCTGTGGATCCATCTCTACGGTTGTCTGGCCGTTGCTTCAGAATAGCTTTTTCTTTGTGCACCGTTGAGTCCGTTTCAAAAAAACTGTTTTTTAAGAAACGTTTTTCTATCAACATGTGCAACTATAGCTCTTAAAACAAATTCGCCAAGGAGCCGTGACAATAAAAAAAAAGGAAAACTAATAGAAGTACAAGTACGTTATCATGTTTCTCGCATCTAAGTTGTTTGAACAAATGCAAAAACAATACAAATATCTGTAAGGAAATGAAAATAGGAAGGATTGGAATCCGATGTAAGAGTATGACTGCATAAGTACAAACTGGTTACCAGATAGTTTCTAAATGACTTGACCATATTTATCTGATAAAGCAGACCAAAAAAAAACTAGCTGGGATAAATCTGAAAAAGGCAAAGCTCACCGCCTAACTGCAAGGCCAACCAAACCTCTATTAGAATCGCAAAGAAATGTCTGTGCCAAGTACATTCTGCGGCCTGGTGGCTCCGATGACGATCTCCATTCGCATCGGTCTCACCAACGGGCTCGCGGGTAAGAACCTCATTCAGCTCAGCTCCATCTGCAACGAACCATAGAGAGAAGGCGGCGGCAAAGAAAAGGTCACTAAAGGAGATCTTTACCAAGATCCAAATAGATCTTCGAGGATGAAAAAGAGCGAGAACTCCAAAAGCTTACCTTTCGCTTCTTGCTCATCTGGGTCGCCGTGTTCGGAGATCGGGACGCAGTGTCCAATTCCCCTACTCGAGGGGAGTTGGGAGAGAGGAAATAGAAAGAGAAGCTTATGCAATGAATCGAGGACGAGGAAGTCGGGCGGCTAGGAACGATACTTATAGCGGCGGAGGGCGGAACTGGGGAACTAGGGTTCCGGTACCCACGTCCCGTGGGCTTATTGAATAACGGGCCCAAGTTATAAATAATGGGCCATGGGCTAATTAAATGACGGGCCGAAATAATAAAGGACACGGCTCATGGTCACCATCACCGGCTCGAAGGGAGGGTCGGTTAGAACCAGCAATCCACACGGCTCACTGGAAAATTTGTATGAGAAAGGGTAGGTTAAAGCATGTAAACATGCAGCCACATTTGATGCCTACAAATTTCATATGATGCAAACGAACGAGAAAAATACGCAGAGGACATGCAGCAACAGTTGTTTGATACCAAATATTGTCATTAAGTGGCCTATAAATTTCAAATAATGCTAATGAATTGAGATAGATTTCAACGTCTTTGAAACTCCCACAGCTAAACAAGCGACATTAGACCTGGAGTAAGTAGAAATATGCTTAACTTGCTCATTCGACATAGATACCACAAATTAAAGCTCACGCAGAACTACAAATTTCTCAAGCCAACGCAAACGGAGCCATATTGCCAAGAAACTTAAGACTCCATCTTGCAGATGGGCGGTAATATTTCCATGAAGATCACATTGCTAATAAACTTCTTGGGAGATTGCATCAGACACATTTCTGCAGCCAAATGCCACTCGAGAATATCCGTTGAATAGAACTAGAGACAAGGGATAGGGAAAGAATGGGGCTAGTGATGTACTGACTACCTTTTGTATGGATATAAGTTGAATATTTAGTATCATCATGGAGATTATGCTGATGGAAGAATGTTGAGTGCAACTTCCTTCAGCGATGGCATTTCTTCTTGTTGATGCAAACTTATGTATTTATTGCCTATTCTTCTCAACACCTTCCATGGGCCAGGATACGACCTGGAAAAATAAAAATTGATTCAAAAGGTTAAAATAATTGCAAATTCCTTAATAAGGAGAACAATAAAGTCTAAGACATCAAGAAAATTAATCTATTTAACGCAATTACTAATATTAATAATTGAAGTCCTAACATTTCTTATCACTTTCTTAGTATGTCAGGATATTGAAGTTAAACCTGAAAAGTGTTCCTCCTTTAAGTCCTTTAAAATTGTGAATGTAATATATCGTCTCCATCTTAGGAAGAAATGTCTTGGTAAGTGCAGCCAACTTAGGGTAGAAGAACTGTGGATAATCTAATTCATTTAGGACAACAATTAAAGAACAAGGATGTAGACAGGTTCCTAGAGACAATTGGGAAAATGTCATTAGCAAAGATTAATACAGTAATATTTCTACATATTCTGCATTTAATAACTGAAAACAATAGAGGTTTAGTCGTTTAGGTGCAAGGGATGAAGATTAATAAACATGACATACTAGAAATAGCAAGCTCGGATCATTAAAAAACTAAAATACATTTTTTGATATTTATAACCGAAATGTCAGCTTTTGTGACAATATGTTGTGCGTGCAAAGAATTATTCTAAGGACAGCATTAAGCCATAAAATTTGCATAGATAATTTCTAGGGTAATTTTCAAAATGTTCCACAACGTTTACTAGCATTTTCAAAATTCCCCTACAGTTTGATTAACGTCAAATCACCTATTACGGTTTTTTTATGTTATTATAAAAATGCCACTGTCTAAGACCAAACTATTTATTTTACCCTTCTAAATTGCCACCTAAATCTTGCATTTGTTAATGGGGAGGGGGCATGTTGACAATAAAATTGAAACGTTAGATTATATGTTGACATTAATTACATCTTGGGGAGAGCATTTTAAAAGATCTGGTAAAAATTGGTGGCATTTTGATAGTCACCCTAATTTCTATTAGTAAACTAATAATATTTTATCATTCTCATTCCTCTTAATGGTGATGCAGGATACATCCGCTTCTTATCCGATCAAGCTCTCCATTGAAGATTATTAACTTTCTTCCAGTATTTAGAACAGCTTCGTTGTACAATTCTTCCACCACAAGCATTTCTGTGAAACAAAAGTATTGTATTGTTTTAGATAAGGCAGCTCAACTGATGATTTAGAGGGTAACAAGACTAACCATTGACGTTGAAATAAGGATATGCAACCAAGAAAACTTCATCATCTGGCTTCACCCGTTCTATCATTTTGATTTTGGTCACGAAACCAAAATCCTCAAAAAAAGATGGCTTAGTCAGGTAGTCAAGCTTCAATGTGGTTCCTTCAAAAGCTGATCTTCTTGCAAAGTCAACTTCATTTGCCTCTGGGAAGAACTGCACATACATAGCAAACAGAAAACAAACACATTTACACAGTGCAGAGTTTTTAGCTAATAGATCAGAAAATACTATGTTTATAACATGTCACGTTCAATGTTCAAAATCAGACAGCTCAATGACGCAGTCTAGGCACTGATTCCTGCTTCAACTAGTTGATCTTGCAAAATATTTTAAAACACACACACAAACACACCCAAAAAATAATAAAATAATGTGTCAGTCCAAGGTACATGAGATTGGATCAACTATGTCATTGATTGAGTCAATTGTGTGCCTTGAACCAGGAATAGTTCCCAATCAAATTAAACCACCAAGTGGGCTATGGAATCAATGGTTCATGAAATTCAAATATTGACTTAGATTGACATTGTTAAATGATTTCTTGGTTCTTCATAATTTGGGGTCAATGATATTCAGTTCATTATCGACCAAATCGTTTGATACAAGCAGGTAAACACACGAAGTTATGTAGAACAAAACTAATTCCACAAAGAACATACCACTCTAGTTCGTGCTGCCTTTTCAGGAGTTATCAGGCGATCGCAAAATCCTCTCATCAACTGCATGCTTTCTGTCATTTCAATCCCTCCCTCACCATCACCTAATCACAGAATTTACTCGGATGAGTGAACATTCTGGTAACCATTTGGCATGCAAAAGAAAAGATCACAAGTACAGTACAACCTGGTACTGATTCTAGGCCAGCAGTAGGGAACTCAATTTCCTGCAACAGAACAATAATCCCGCAAAAAATAAATCTCAGTGTTCCTTGCTCATTATTCACAAGTTAGTCGTGACTCACCAGCAATTGTTTGCCATCCCTCAGAGCCACTTCAGCTGCTTCCTTCGCCTGCAAGTCACCGTATTTGTCATAAAATCCAAATAAAAAAAGTCACGGAACTAGTAAAACCACTGGAACTACCTGCTCAAGGAGCTCGAAGTAGTCTCGAGGGAATTCCACCTCGGATCCGACATCGCTGTTGGTAGCGACAGAACATATGCAAAAATACTTCCTCTTCTTTTTCGCCGCGAATCTACAGCCTCCTAGCCACTGCCCTCCCCCAGCCTTCGAAACACAACCAGTAAAGATTTTACAGCGGTAGATAAATCTTTAGACAAAACCCGTACTTTTAGCAGAGGAGGCGAAGAAATCAGACTGGTCGCAGGAGGTCGGCAGAACGAAGAAGGAACGCAGATCGACATATCCCGTGGCACGCGAGAGCGGCAGTGGAAGCCCTACCCGGCATTTTGTTGATCGGGAGCATTCGAAAGCTCCTGTGGACCATGAGAACGTGAGGCTTAAATATCTCTGAGATCGAACCGGACCGAGGCTGATTTTCTCGGTTGGTTCGCAGGTCAGACGGTTGGGCGATGTACGGATGGATCGAGCCGATTTTATTTATACATTAACGTGATAAAAAAATTAACTAAAACGAAATATCTGTGAGTGTTTAATATATTATTTCACTATTTTTAAAAGGTAAATACGTATATAAGTTATCATGTCCATAATTAGCGTCTCCTATACATATCATACAATTGCATTCTGCCAGTGCATAATCTCGTCGTCTTCACTGCAACTTCTTCCTATTCGTTGCATAGCCAACGACCCAAACGCCTAAAACAGAACACACACTAATTCCGAACGAAGATAAAAGGAGAAGAAAAAGAAAAATCAGAAGCGTAAAGGAAATAAAGAAAACGACGAGGAGACCAGGGAACCTTGCGGCGTTGCAGCTGTTGTGCTGGTCAAGGAAACAAACAAAAGTCTTTATATATAAAGGAAGACAAATCGTCGGTTAGATCTCTCAATGCATTGCTCTGTCGGAGAAGGATAAACAAGTTAATATAGTCACTCATGAATGTCTGTTGCGCAGAGCATTATGTCAGAAGGTCAAGTCTCCCCGATGGTCACGGTGGCGATGGACAGAGACAGGAGCAGCCAGAACGCCTTCAAGTGGGCTCTGGACCACCTCGTCGCAGCAGGACAAACTCTCACCCTCCTCCATGTCAACACCAAGAGTATGTGGTGCTGCATAATTTAAAATTGTTAGAGGTCTTTTACAAGTTGGCTGTGTCAAATTCCTTCTCATTTAGGATGCAACGCTTCAGTGGGCTGCGAGGATGAAGCTAATTATGCTGCCGATTTCACGAGGGATATCATCAGCCCTTGTAAATGTTTTTGCGCGAGAAAAGATGTTAGTGATTGCACTCTAATTTTGAAATGTTCAAGAAAAGTATAGCATCTTTTCAGGCAAGCGTTCTTGAACAGGTGCAGTTCAGGGATATCATAGTTAAGGACACTGATGTTACCAAAGCAATCGCAGAGTTCGTTTCAAATTGTGTAGTTGAAAAGCTTGTTGTTGGTGCATCGCCCAAAGGGGGATTTGTCAAGTAATGTCATGTTGAATTTACATTCACAATTCTACAATGCATTGTGGCATTACATTCATGTCATATATTCTTCAGAGCATTCAAAAGCACAGAACTCAGTAGTACCATCTGCAAAGGGGTGCCTGACTTTTGCACTGTCTACGTCGTCTCGAAGGGGAAGGTCTCCTCCTTGAGGAATGCCGCTCGGCCGCCACCGACCATCTCTCCTATTCGTGCTCAAGTCCAAGCCCAACTGTTTGTTACGTCTGAGCCAACAAGACAAAGCAACAAGACTGCCACGAAAGGTTTGTTGTTTCAACATAAACAGAAGTTTTAGTCTCTTCTTCATGGTCATGGTAAGGAAAATACATGATTATGCTACTTGTATCACTGAAGAACTTCTCATATTTCCTAGCTGCAAGTGAGACTGCAGTTAATCCTTGGAATTTACAAAAGGAGACTGATTCAATCAAGTAAGAATTCTCCTAATATACAGAAATTAATTTTCCCTGTTTGTCCTACTCTGGTGAAGAGTGGATAATCTTCCTTGAATAGGTCACCTTTTAATAGAGGAGGATCACAAGTTTCAACTCCAAAATCATATGGGGAGATAATGGCGGAGAGTGATCTATCATTTGTGAACAGTAGTAGGTCAAGCGTTGACCACGGGTACCCTCCAAGATTCTCTAACATGTCGGACAACTGGGGAAACAATTTCGAGTCACCGCGCAAGCCTGTCAGTGCACACTCAATAGGGAATGGATTGTCTTCCCTGTCTCATGAGAGCTCATCATCTCAATCAATGGTACGCGTTGTTCTTGCTTAGAACTAGATAAAACAAGAAGTAAAGCCAAAAACAGATTGCAAGTTATTGCATCTGGTGAGTTAAATGGCATGTGTATTCCTTGCATTTTGCAGAACGATGTTGAGACGCAGATAAGAAGGCTGAAGTTAGAACTCAAGCAAACGATGGACATGTATAGCACAGCCCGTAAAGAAGCATTTACAGCCAAACAAAAGGTAGTTTTTCCACATATATATTTCTCCCAGAAGCTGAATTTGTTTACTAACATGGTGTTACTGCAGGCAATGGAGCTTCAACACTGGAAGATAAGTGAAGTGAAGAGATTAGAAGAAGCTCGGTTGGTGGAAGAAGGAACCAAAAGGATGGCAGATTCGGAAGCACCAAAAAGATTCGACTCAGAGATACAGGAATGCAACGAGACAGATGAGAAGAAAGAGGAGGAGGATTTTAATGCTTTATCACATATAGATCTTAGGTACAGAAAGTATACGATAGAGGAAATAGAATTGGCCACTGAAAACTTCGCAGATAATAGGAAAATTGGAGAAGGTGGTTATGGCCCCGTCTATAGATGTTATCTAGATCATACACCTGTAGCCATTAAGGCATTGCATCCAGATGCTGCTCATGGAAGGTCACAGTTTCAGCAAGAGGTAGCATTGAATGATACTCACAAGTCAAGAGAACTAGTTATAAAGCAACAATTCCAATGCATGAATATAACGATCTAGTTACTTCGTTGTGCAGGTGGAAATACTGTGCTGCATTCGACACCCAAACATGGTTCTACTACTAGGAGCTTGCCCAGAAAATGGCTGCCTTGTATACGAACACATGGCACTCGGCAGCTTGGAAGATCGCCTGTTCAGGAGAGGGAACACGCCGCCCATTCC
>JBAMHZ010000117.1:5105682-5116413 GCA_037177395.1 Alpinia galanga
GATTAGTTTAATGAAGTTCTTTGTGCTACTTTTCCATAAATTGCAAGATTGGGCTTTACTTTTTTAATGAAGGCTGCCATTGGTTAATAGTGTGTTTTTCAAATGATGATGCTTAATTTCACCGACTGGTTAAATCACTGCAGGAAAATATGATTTAGTGATTGCTACAAAGAGTGCAAGAGTTGATTCTTAATGAGGGTTTAAACTTCCTATTCGGGCTTAGAAATCTTATGTTGTACTGGTCAATCAGTTAAAGGGTATAATTTTTTCATGTATTTATTTCTTTTTGCTATCACTGTGAAACCAACGGTGAGAGACACTGAGGGCGAACATAATCGTCTTTTGCTGCAAAGAAAACATTAATTCAATTCTACGATGCAGGACATTTTCTAAAATGTTAAATTGTTGAACAATCATCCGACGTGAATATTTTTGAATTTATTCGGATTATCAATAAAAATTTTCATAAAATTGAATCATGCTAATTAAAAATAATATATATATATATATATATATATTTCTACGAACACACCCCACAGACAAAACTCTAAAAAAAATATATCCAAAAAATACATTTTCCAGGAACAAACAGGACGTCAGTTGCTTGTAGAAATTTTCTGAATTGCAGACGACGTCGAAAGAAATAAAAGCGTAATCCTGGTCAGAAAATAGCTGCAATTCTGAAAATGGAAGATAATCTCAGCTTGGACACAAAATGCATCTCTCAGTAAAACTAAAACATACAACATTACAGGTGACGCGATGTGGCTCCACTTGGTTACATTAAATCATACTAGAATATACATCTGATAATATCTTCCATCGGCTACATATGATTTATCTTGAATACAGATGGCACAGGTTGACCTTCTCTGTAAGATTCTCGTTGCACTGCAGGGGTAGATGATAGCAATACCTCGACTACTTTAGATTACATAACAGCTTCCAGTCTGTTGTTCATGTGATGATTACGATTGATTCTGCTGTCTCTGTTGCGGAAAGTTAGGATTCTGCGTCGTATTAGGAAGGTTCACCATCCCTGATTGCAGGTTTTGAGTGTGCGTTGGAATACTTCCAAATCCACCTTGCTGCTGCTGCTGTTGCTGCTGCTGCATTGCCATCATGTTTGCAGGATTTGAGGGGCCCATTCCAAACACTGCAAAAACAAGAACTCTTTTTATACTCAAATAGGGGAAAGAAATTAATCAGAAGCATTTGACACTCTGGTAATAATACTTATAGCCAATATTGTCCCAAGATCACACAGAAAAAAGATGCTATGTAGAAAAGGTCCAATAGGTAAGTTAAGGAAGCTAAGCTCTCAAGAAGAAAAAAGAGAGGCTATCTTTGGAGAACCGACCCACATAGGAACTGCACGACTATTTAGTGATTGCCCGTGATAAGTGGTATTAGAGTCGGGCTTTGCTTAGATTGTAGTGCACCAACAACAAACTCTTCAAATGGAGATTGACAAAGCAAAATGTTAATCACATATGGTCCAAGGCAATAATGGGGAAAGCCTCTAACAGCACCTTAGAAAGAAACTCCTGCAGAAAGAGCTTGGGGTGATTCGTCAGCCGCAGACAAACCAAAGACTCTGAGCACCCAAGGTATAATGATTGTGTTCGAAGGAAAAAATCACTGAAATACAAGAAACTATTACAGAGCTTGTCCCGAGCATGGATCAGACTAACACCCATAAGGAATATTTGGGCCTCAAGAATAGAATAGAACAGAATAATCTAGCAAGGTGATTCGCAGGTCCATTCAGATCTTTTGAGATGAGATAGCAGAATTATGAGGCACATTTGCATTCCTCAATTTGAAACTCCATGCTAGTGCAGACAGAGGTCATGAAACAACCAAACATAAAGTTCCACTTGGAGAACAAGTTAAAAGTTGAGTCTCAACAGCATTTGAATCTATTCTGTTACAGAAGTTCTACAGAATATCTCTTCAAAGTTCATTCCTCTAAACATTTACCTAGGCAATGCTAACATTTAATATTTTTAAATAATTCTTAAGGAAACAAACAAATAAATGTAATTCAAATGCAAAATATTACTGTCACTACACTCCAAACAACATCATCCAATAATATTCTAATTAGTTCCTCAACTTTCAAAATAGAAAAGCCATAAGCATTTGTCAACAAGAAACCCTGTATTTGTAACATTTTTCTGCTACTTCAGTGACAAACAAGGGGAAAAATGTTTACCCTGAAAATTAAATAGAACTTAAGTACTATGTTTTTTTACATTTTTTTATCAAAGGCAAAGGATATAAAACTTACTCTGATCATTAAGCATCTGGGATGGATGATTCCTTTGTGTGTGCCCTCCAGTTAGACCAAACTAGAAAAATAGAACAAGAAAGTATCATGAAGAAATCAATCCTATACTCTGTGGCATAATCTTGGATGCCAAGAAGCCATCGTAGACTAATTATAAAAATAAGCATGAACGCAGCTAAAGTAGGCTAACATCTGAAAAGGCTAATGACCCAGAGAAACCAATCAAGAAAAGTGATCCTAACAAAAAAAGCATTAAGTATCAATATGAATTTTCCGCATAATATACTTAATCGAACACCAAGTATAGTGTGAAACACGCTGTACATCTAACTAGTTTGCAGAATTAGGAATAATAAGAGCAATGCATTAAATCACAGCTAGGTAAGTCTGTCACTGTATAGTAAAACTTCACAATTGCCATCTGCGATTTATCCATAAATCAAAAATTCATTTACTTGGCCTTACCAGGCACAATTTAGCAGGAACGAACAAAAGCCTGAAGACTCATCTATTAATGTTAGTTTGAAGTCTCAATCTGTGCCAAATAGCAGTTAGCGAATGGAATTGTATTTTACTGATACCAACCAGGATACTACTATATGGCACAAGTAGATACAGAATGGATAGGAAGAAAAGAAAAGGAGCAAAGAAGAGGAGAAAGTTACCAAGCAGAGGAGCAAAAGAAGAGCAAGTGAAGAAGGAAATTACACGACAAAAAGAGAGCAATAAACAGAAAATACTTGAAATTAAAAGAAATACAAAGAATTAAAGTAAAGTTTTAGCCAATATGTAGCAGACAAAACCTTTTTTATCAGATTGAGTGTGAAGCCTTGTTAAGGTACCAGTTAAGTAAAAAAAGTTTGAAAATGTGCAAACTACTAGCAGTTAAATATGTAATGATTAAATCAAAGTGTTATTATGTTCCTCTGTTACCAGATGTGTGAAAACTTATTCTAAAGACAAGTTGCAAGAAAGTAAAGGCCTAGAAGATGCATGTTATAGGTCATGCAAACCAGCCAAACATGGAACAGTTGGTAGCTATAACTGTTATAAAAACTAACAGTGGATTCCACAGACAAAATTAAGGGTCCTATCCATGCTGCTCAACCGATATGGCAGGCGAGTGTTAAATGAAGCTTTAAGCAACCAAGTCAGTGCTAACGAAATGACATGGATCAATCCATTGCACCTATGATTAGTGCAGCCAGAATATTTAATTTTGTACCAAACCAAGGCAACCTCAATTGGAGCTTGGTAACTTGATCAAGGAGATAGACAGAGAGAATGAGAGGAAAAGAAAGTAGCCAACACAAATAAACAGTGATACTAGTTACAGGTAACTACTTTGGGAATTCAAAGAACTAATTTGTCTTAGTTTGAACCACTCCCACCCTCTTTTCCTCTCTGTATATATCTTCTTGGACATTTTCACATTAATTCACACAATTTTTCTGATCTCTTTCATACCTCATAGGCCATCTATGAGTGGCTCGTCATTGCCCTCCAGTAAAAGAAAATTCTTGTTAAGATCTACAACAATTTATTATGTAGTACTACTGACACTAGTAAATTTGAATGGGTTCAGATTGTCAGATTCATCAACTGAAAGCACTATGGCATTTAACGTATCATGCTTTCAGCTGGAAAATCTTGCTTAAGCCCAACATTCATTTTTGGCATTAGCAGGGACTCCTTATTACAAGAAATGATCTTATTATCTACTGGGCATTGGGCATTAGCAGAGTCGTCTCATCAGAAGAAATGATATATTATCTACAAAATCTATGTTAAATTGTCTACAAAGCATTTGTCTTGATTCATCAAGATATGAAACATGTCAAAGACCAAATCTAATAGATTTCTCCTTTTTTTACTGAAATCTGCATTCTGGTAGAAACTCTAGGGATATAGACCTAGAAACTCTAGGGATATAGACCCAATCCAACAACCCCCTTAGTTCCAAGTTCCAACTCATAGCTTGACCATAAATCCAATCAAGGACTGCAAGCGTTAAAATTGCATGACCATGTCAACCAAATTTAGTTTTTGCATTTCATTAGAATATCCTTCAATACCAACAAATTAAAGATAACTTGCAGATATAGCAAAAAATAAAATAAAATTTAAACATCAAGTGACTTAAGGTGGACAATTGTGCATATCAAATACCTGCATTCGTGGCAATAGTGACTGAGATTGCATTGAAGCTGACATGTTTGTAATCTGAAACAAAGAAAGATAACAGACAATTTAGGAATGACTTTTAACTTATATCTAAGTGAGATGAATGTAAGTGCAAGAATAATGGTATTCCTTCTCAACTTTGATGACTAGGTTGGAGTCAGTTTTTGCTTGTAAATATAAGTAGAAACTGATCCAGCCTGGTAAACTCCAAACTTTCAAATTAGGATTTCTGGACCCAGTAAATTGAATAACAAAACTGCAGCCTGTGTGTTCCAGCTATGTTCCTCTTCCATTAGCAATTAATTGACAATTTTGATGAGCAAGGCAATTTCTAAAATCCTCACCAAGAACATTATGCACTATTTGCAACATGGCACTGGATAAAAGATAAATTTTCTATGACTATGCAAATTTAAATATACCAATGACTAGTGACTGATCATCATTGCACCAAAAGCACAATTGAGATTTGATTAACATATCTTAGACATTACAAATTTGTGATTTAGTTTAAGACTTCTATACAACTAAGCTAGCAATATGAGAAAGAATAGGTAAAGAGGAAGTAGATTAAGAAGAGACAGAAGGGTTGAGTGACATAGATTAGTTGGTGTCATAGAATGACACCTGCAAGTGACACCACAACAATGAAGTCCATGAGTGACACCACCATTATAAAGTGTGTTAAGTGACGATGTCGTCATTTTGTCATTCAAGCATTTCATCGTTTTGAATTGTTGTTTCATCATTTTGATTGTCATCCTCATTGCATGCAGAGGAAAGGAAAAGAAACACAGTCATTGCTAAGGGGGAATGATGTTTTGTGGTCCTGGAAGTTATCACATATCATGCAGCAAGCAGAATGATATATTTCACTAAGTCAATTGACACAATATGGTATTTCAACAGTGTGGGTAAGCTGATAATGATGGTTTGTTTGCTTAGAACCATGTGTTAAAGTTGAGGATTGTCAATGATTTATTGAGCAAATTGAATCGAAGATGAGCCCAGTCCACATAGAGAGAAAATTAATAGAGAAACTTGTGAGCTTTTAGACTTTGGAACTTGAAGGAAGACATACTAATGACGAATTTAGCGCTTGCATATAGAACAATATTGTTGGTCATACGTGAGGAGTGGTTGGAAACTCGATTGAACCCAACTTGTGATTAAGGAGAGGACTAGGAGTGTTGAGATATTAAGTAGGAGTGTTAGTATAGTTGGAGGGTTATGATCCTTAAGTCTCATGGATGAAGATGGCTGGCATAGTGTTTATTACAAAATAAGGATATCTACTAAATCTAGGCCGGACATTTGAAGATTTAAGGAGTTTAGCATGACTGCATATAATTTTAATTCTACAATGGATCTAGCACATTATTAGTGTAACACATTAATACCAAATTACATAATATTTTTATAAAAACTTTTAGACAATAAAAATATTAATATATTGATTATTTAATTGAAACCGATTTTTGTTACTCTGACCATCAAATCTATCATATACTAATTTATTAATTGATTTAAAGAAATTTAAAGTATCATATATTGTGTTACACTGATAATATGTTATATATTTGTTTTAGAATTAGAAACATGTGCATGGATTTGTTAAAATTGAAAGTTAAGGCAAGATTCATTAAATCGAAAGTTCATCCTAAATTTAGCAACTCATCCCTAAAAAATATTTAAGGTCCAAAGAGATAGCGAAGAGCATATAGTTTTGACTTGTAAACAGATTACAGACAATCCTTTCTTTCCTATTAAGCTGCAAATAGAATTATAGATGACTCCGTAACATCCAGTAATTCTACTATGCTACTAGGAGACTCCAAACTGATTCATGGAACTTAAACCTGCTACTTCCACATTAAAACAGAACCTCACTATCCTCACATATACAGTACAACAATAACAATTAAATATTATCCCATTAGGTGGGATTGACTACATGGATCCTTCTACAACATTGATTTTTTCCCCTACTATATTATTATCTGTATAATAAAATGAAAAAAATATCACTCAACTGCAGACTCAAATAAATATATACATTCATCCACATATATATAGCGTATATATATACATTCATCCACATATATATAGCGTATATATACTAAAAAAGAGCACATTTGTTTGAGAATATAGAGCTCACAATGCAACTAGATAGTGATTAGATAAACCTCCAAACTAGAGGAGCAAAATTACAACAGATATTATGCTTGTGGAAGATAACTAACCATTTGAGGGTTTGGTGAACTTTGGGCAGCATTGAATAAAGCACTGTTTGCAGATCCAGAGAACTGGTTTATGTGGCTCCTCAGCTGGCTTCCTTGGTTGATTTGATTCTGTGCAATATTATGAGGCATGTGTGATGTTTGCAATTGCCGATTCTGAAATTGCTGCTGCAACATAGGCTGAGAATATGACATTTGATGCTGTCCAGAAATCTAAAGATGAAACATTTTTTGCATCATGCCGACTTCCAACTATTTACATCAACAAAACAAACATATATGAGAACAAGGATCACGAAGTGCACCTGTTGCAGCTTTTGCTGAGTTTGACCTGTTATATCATGTAGTTGAGACATCACACCCTGAAGAAAGGTATAAAGCTTTAGACACAAATGACAACTAAGAATTGGAACTTTTGACATGAAATGAAATTCCATCAAAACATCTTCTCCATGTGTGACATGATTGATATCTACATAAAAATCTATTTTTTTCTATTTCTGAGGCTACTTTTCTCTGTTAGTGTAACATGCTAGGGATGGATAGTATCTATCATCCAATTTGAGAGAGGGATAAAATAAATAATGTAGTTCCATATTGCTATATTAGCCATTAGGTATTTTGTTGAAGGATTACATATCGGTGTAAATATGATGTTTTCTTATCCATTGTTAGTTGTACCAACTCTTATCATGAGTAAACTATCTTTAAGACACTTTGGCTGTTTAACTATGCAATGTGCACCCTATGCATAATAATCATTTTTTAGCAACCTGGCCAACAAATGGTTTAAAACCATCATAAAAGGACTAGCTCCACTACCGATGACAGAGTTTTTCCTAATTTTGCAGTGAGGTATTGTATGTCTATCTTTTTCTCAATCATCTATCTAAAATCATTTCTTTAAATCCATTAATTTTATGTGTTTATTTGTAATTTAAAAGATCAGATAAACATTCTTCTATATTTTACTTATGCACTTTGTTCTGTTATGTATTTTCTTGGAATGTGAAATGATGAATTACATGTGTTGAGCTTATTTATTGCTTGTTCACTTGTGAATGCAAACTTATTTTGATTGATTAATGTTTTGTTGAATATGTCTATTAGTTGTCTTCAATGTTTATATCAATTTAATGATCATTTTAATATTTTTAAAGCCAACTGCATATGTCCCTACATACTGCATCTTTGCTATGTATCATGTAGTGGGTTGGACATCCGTGGTCCAAAACCACCTTTTAGAACCTCAGATCAATCAAGGCCCATAAGATCAGATCCGCAAGATCATATGTATCTCCACTGGATGCTAGATAGATTGGTGGCATCTAGTAAATGTAGACATGGAGATTGGTTCGATCAAGGCCCATAAGAAGGGTGACAGTGCAAGAAAGGATCTATTTATTAATTGTTAGATATAAAAGGACCTAACTAGAGAGTAAACTAGTAGAACTTAACAGTGAGTGAACAAAACTTGTTAAATACCTGCCCCAGTACCCCTGCAGCTGAAGATTGACGCAACTGTTGTTGCACCAGAAGCTGTTGTTGATGTGGTAATTGCATAATCTTCTGTCTCTGTTGTTGCTGCTGCTGTACCTGTTGCTGTGGCGACGGAGTATTCATAATGTTTGTACCAGATCTAGGTGAATTAGCATATGCCATAGGAGGTGTTGAAGCATTATCAAAGGCAACAGCATTGGATGGTGATGGAACAGATCTTCCAATCAACTGCCCTGCAGAAGTCTGCAACCAGCTTACATCAGAAATGGCACGGAAGAAAGTTGTAAACAAAATGATTCTAAATCCAACACATACTAGAAAATTTAGAAAACTGGAAGAAATGCAACATCAGTACTTGAGCATATATATGAAAATAACATAATGCATTTTAATGGGATAATTGTAGGATCGTTGCGACCCGAGAGAGAGGGTGTGAATCTCAGAATTAATAAAATTTTCTTTTTAGCTTTGAAAAATAATTCTTTTATCTTTTTAAAATAAAGATGCACAGCGGAATTAAATAAAGTAAAGAAGCACGCGAAGGTTTTTATTTGATTAACAATCCTCGTCGGATTACTATTCCAAGGTCCATAACCCTTCTGGGACTATCTCGATGGGCAATACACTAAAAGACCTCCGAATCGAAACCTTTCGATCTCGGAAGTTATTCGTTTTTACAAGAGATGAAGAGAGAGGTAACAAGCTACCTTCTCTTGAGAATTAAATACTCAAAAGCTAAACAAAATTTAAAGCTACTTATACCGAACACACGAAGGATGAAGTAGGGTTGCATTCGGAGTGTCGGCGTAGCTTCGGAAGGTTATGTCAGAGCTCATGACAAATACGAAGTTGAAGCGCACGAGGACGAATGGAATGAGTGTTGGAATTCTTGTTCTTGGAGCTGAACCTCCATTTCTTTTATAGACATCTTCCAAGCGCCTCCACATCAACTATAATATTTGACATTTCATCAATTCCAGGTGCTTAAATCTGGTCCAAGCGTCTCCAGGTCAGCTGACTCAAATTCACTACTCGTTGGAAAACTTTCGATTCTAGGCGCTTAGACCTGGTTCGGGCGCCTGGGGCTCCTGCCATGTATGCCTCGTTGGTGTCAGCTGCACTTGTCATCCTAGCATCCCAGGCGTCTGGACCAGTTTAGTCGCTCGGACTTGGTCCAATCGCCTGAAAGTCTGCAAAATGGGATTAGCATAATAATAAAGTGTTGGCAGTAGTAATACTGTTCGATCTTGACTTCGGAGTTCATACTGCTCCTCTGTTGGATCGACGCTTACTTTCGCCCTCAAATGAGGACTCGATCTCATACTCCGCTCGGAAGCTTACTTGTCAAACTACCTGTTTGGATTTACCATGTTTGACCTCTGATCTGTACTCACCATGGCTTTTTGCCGGCTTCTGCCAGATCTCTAATCTCCCTGAGACCCATCTGGACTTCTGCCAGATTTCTGATCTCCCTGACCCATTTGGACTTCCTACCTGGTATCCAGTCCTCCTGATCTGTTAAGACTTCTACCTAGCATCTGGTCTACCTGACCCAATAGGTCTTCCATTGCCTAGTGACTTATTAGGACTTTCCTGCACACTTATCATGTATATCAGAATACAAGTAAATCTAACTTTAAACCTTGACTCATACATCAAAACACAGGAGTAGTGCTCCCTGCACTAACAATCTTCCCCTTTTTAATATATGACAACCGTATAAAGTTAGGAAAGAATATACTAATAAGTTTAACAAAAAATGATATGCACATGCAATGCATTCCTTCTTATCATGATAAATTTAATTCTAACTTTGAACACTCTCTCTCTCCCTTTGGCATACATCAAAACTAAAATAGTATTAAATGCCAAGGATTAAGTTTGAATTTACATAAAAAGTTGATAAATCATTTCAAGCTTAAGAAAAATACTCATTTCAAACAAAAACCTTAATTAGAGGCAAAGCTAATTTAAAAAGGTTTGAGTATTCAAGTTCTCCCTAAAAATTCTCCTTCTTCAAATACTAAAAATTTCAAAATTTTCAAGGTTACCCAAAAATACTAGAAGTTTAAAATTTCAAAGATTTCCTCCTTTTAATATTTCAAGTTTTCCACTCAAATTAAATTTTCAAATGTTTCAAAATTTTGAAAACTTCTAACTTTAATGAATAGTTAGAAAAACCTATAATTTTCAAACATACTCCCCCTACTTAACGTACAAATTTTCAAATTCTTCCTTTTAAAGATTCTCATAAAATTTTCAAAACTTCCCCTTAAATAAAAAAAGTTCTAAGCACTTAAAGTTTTCAATCATTTAAAGTCTCCCCCTTAATTGAAGCGTATTTTTCAAAATATTTTTCAAGTATCTTAAAGCTCCCTTAACTAATGCTTCTAACAAGTTAAAATGCATGTCATGATGTTTTTCCAAACATGGGTCCTTTACTAAATATCATTGTGATATGTCTTTTAAGTAAGCTTTTTAAGTTTTGAATTAGCTAAGCTAGCTCTTCCTTTT
>JBAMHZ010000117.1:5116513-5129778 GCA_037177395.1 Alpinia galanga
TGTTCTCGGAGTTGAACCTCCATTTCTTTTATAGACATCTTTCATGCGCCTCCACATTAGCTACAATTCCTGACAGTTCGTCGATTCTAAGCACCTGAACTTGGTCCGGGTGCCTCCAAGTCAGTCGATTCAAATTCGCCGCTCGTTGGGAAACTTTCGGTTCCAGACACCTCGACCTGGTCCGGACACCTGGGGCTCCTGCTATGTATGTCTCGTCAACACCAGCTGCGCTTGCCATCTTGGCATCCCAAGCGCCTAGACCTGGCCCGATCACCTGGATCAGTCCAATCACCCGAACGTGGTCTAATTGCCTGAAAGCCTGCAAAATGGGATTAACACAACAATAAAGTGTTGGCAATAGTAATACTGCCCGACCTCGACTTCGGAGTACATATTGCTCCTCTGTTGGATTGACGCTTACCTTCGTCCCCTAAATGAGGATTCGGTCTCATACTCCGCTCGGGAGCTTACCTATTAAACTATCTGTTTAGACTTACCATGCTTGACCTTTAATCTGGACCCACCAGGGCTTCCTACAGGCTGTCTGGTCTACCTGACCTAACTGGTATTCATGCCAATTGTCCAGTCTACCTGACCCAATTAAACTTTTGTCAAATGTTTGATCTCCTTGACCCATCTGGACTTTCTGCCTGGTGTCTAGTCTACCAGACCCACTAGGATTTCCACTGCCTAGTAACCTACTAGGACTTTCTTGCACACTTGTCACGTATATCAGAACACAGTAACCCTAACTTTAAACCTTAACTCATACATCAAAACACAGGAGTGGTACTCCCTACACCAACAATAATCATATGTTTGTGTATATACATAAGACTTGATGAAGAAACCTTAGATCTAAAATATCAATGTGAGACAAAACCTGCTACTTCAATGACCCTACTAACATAGCAAGGAAGGAGGTTTAAGCTAACAAAAAATAACAGGAAGCAACTTGAGGCGGTTTAGGCTATTAAGCAAGACGATGCCTAGGGGGACTCCCCTTGCAATGCAACCTGAAGACAATGAATGGAAATGCAATGGAGAAACGGCATCTAGATTCATAAAAGAAAAAGCAAAGCAGGAAGAAGAGTTTTGAATCTGGACAGTAAGAGAAATCCTCGCAGACTGTAACTCTGGGAAAAAAAAAACAAAGCAAAAAAGAAATCATGAAATCATGGGCAAAAGTAGATAGATCCCAGCAAATATATCTGGGAAGAGAAGTAAGCTGTAACTGGTGAAAAGAAGAAAGGATTAAGGTCGGAGGTGAGAGTAACATTGGAAGGAGATGATATCTAGAAAAAAAAAAACTAGCAAAGAAAAGACAAATAAAATAAAATAAAAATGAAAAAGAAGAGTCAGAAAGAAATCTTAACACAATGCCACACAAGGGAAAGAAGGAAATAAACCAAAAATTCAAGCTGACAGAGTTGCAGACTAACACTAGATTTTGGGTCGTTAATTCATCCTATACATCCTCAATGGGATGGAGAGGAGTTTGAAGAACAATGCATGGTGCATGTGCTGGATGGGTGACCAGGAATTCAATAACCTGATTTTTCTTAAAGACAAACTGGATACGATGCTTAAAGATGAGCTGGATGCATGCAAATGATTGGGGATAAGCAAGAAGCTAGTGCTTTAGAGAAAGCATGTGATATGGAAAGTTACAACAAGGCTAATGTGAAGCAGAAGAGCCTCATCAGAGTAGAGCTTTGCAGTCACAATTATAACCGCTGAAGGAGACAGTAGGAATGCCAAAGATGCAGATAACAATGAACAATGTTGCTCGATGAAAACACAGCAAGGAAGATTATGAACAGGAGGAGTCGCATAGATCTTTTGATGGTTGTGTTGATCAATACAGATAGAATTAGCAAGAGATCCACATAGTGGAAGACCAAAGTTCATAGACAGAAAAGGCCCCCACATAGTTGTTGATCATTAAAGAGAGAATTGGTGTGATATCCACTTCATGAAAACCCAAGACTCATATACAGAAGAGGGCCTCCAAGCATGAGGATCAGTTGCGCATTGATCTGCTGCCCATTGGTGTTCGAGGATAAGCGACCCATTGTTGCATGTGCGAGGCTCAGGAGGAGAAAGGCAGATGCAACAGTTAATCTAAGGGGCCCACAGATGCACTGCAGCCATCGCATGGGATGGCTCGTGTGGTCAAATCTTTGTGCAGTGGACTCATCTCACCTAGGTCATACAACTCACAACTGGGAACAAGTAAAAAGGAACTTATGGTGCTTGGGTTTCTGATAGAGAAATTGGCTAACAAACAAGAGTGGAACGGTAGATGGAGGCCGTGACAGGAGATCATGAGGTTGAGGAGAGGTTGATGGAGGCCACCCCCTATGGGAATATTCTTCTTTGAGACACCCTAACTTAAAAGGCATGCTCTAATACCATGTTAAGCTTGGAGAAATGAAAACATTATATTGGAATATATGGGATAATTTGAACACCATAACTTAAAAGGCATTCTCTGATACCATATTTAAGTATGGGAAAATGAAAATATTATATTGGATTATATGGGATACTTGCATGTATTTATAATTCATCATAGCAACCCTAGATCTTAAATATTAACGTGGGACAAAACCCACCATACCATTGATCACCTAGTACCTCTGAGAGTGCTTACGAATCACCCTGTGTATATTAGAAGTTAAAGTGGCTAGGACCTTCTGAACTTCATTATAATCAATTCAAAAAATAGAGATAAGCTGATAACCTTGGTTCAACAATGGACAACTAATGCCAATGTTTATCTTTCTAAATTGTCTGCACAATCACCACCAATCCAATAATGACAACTTGTCAAACCAACAATCCAAAAACATTTCAAACTCACACTGTGAGGACAATTTTTAAATTTGGACCCCAACAGAATGCACATTGATTAAGAGATGTTAAGTCATTAAAGTATGTCTAGTTCTTTCATAAATTTTTAATATGAGTTCAAAAGTAAAAGAAACTCTTAATACTAAGTTATTAGCACAATTGTCAGTTTTTATATGTCAAAGATCTTAGCAATAAATATAGTGGTATGACAAGATCTTAATGAAGTTTGAGTTTTTTAAATGGCAAGTTTACCTTGTTCTCCAATTATCATATATTACTTCTTACTACTTGCTTGTTCTTTGTTATTCTACCTCCTATTCAAGTGTCTATTTCCACTCAAAAAACTATGTTATATATAAAATAAAAGTGTCTGCGTAACATAAGAGAGCAATGTATGCAGCTTGAATGATACCAAGACAATAATTAGATGGATTCATAGTTATTTAAGGCGTGAGGTGCCAAAAGTGCATAGGTGTTGTGGGGCTTGAGGTGCTAAGCGCAAGGTAAGACACACGCTTTACCGAAGTAAGACGCCTTGGGTATAAAATTTTTATAAGTCAAACATATATAGAAAATTTCTGCCAAAATATTTCACTAACAAAATTATAGTCCATAAACTATTAAACAACAATGACTCAATAGTATCAGGTGACACTTTATCTGTAATAAAAAGACATCGTACACAATTGATTGAGATTTATAAAGAAAAATCAAAATCAATGGAATGAAAATTTTAAATTATTTTACAATTTGAATTTGTGAGGAATGAGACAGAATCATTAAAAATTGTGAGAGAAAAAAAAAGAAGAACAAAACTGATAATAAAACTTATGAACTTAAATCTATGAGGAAAAAAAACATACCATTATGATAAAACAAAAGGAGAAAAGTAAAAAAATGTAGCTAAATCTAGAAGACCAATGTTGATGTAGATGTTGTAGGCAAGAAAAGAGTTCACGTTTGAGAAGAGAGGAGAGGTTGATGTTGGTTTTTTTGGGGAGAGGAAGAGTCATACCGAGAGAAATAATTGAAGTAAATTTGCAAGGGAGGTTGATGTTCATTTTCTAGGTGAGAGGAAGAGTCACACAAGAAAAATATATTGCATGCACGCAACCTAATTAATTTAAAGGGTAATAAAGTATGAGTTAGGCTTTAAATTTTTTGTCACTTTAATAAAGTGAGGAAAACTGCGCCTTAAGCGCACCTTAACCTATCAAGAGGTGTGCGCTAAGTGCGCTTCTTTAAAGTATTGCACTTGGGTCACTACCCAAACGCCTAGGCGCAACCAGGCATGCATTTTTCACAACTATGGATGGATTTAAGAAATACAAAAACACAATTTGTCCAAGTTCTCAGGGTAATGACCTGCAATACTCCTTGGTTAGATGAAAACGAGGATGTGTTTTTCCCATAAGCACCTACATGGAAACAGTAAAATAAGTATGCTTAAACATTAGTTCATAAGTTGTTGCATCTACAAACAGACAACAAACTTAAGGACATCCCATAATGTAAACCTCAGCAACAAATCCTAGGAACATATCTTGCATATGGTAATCAAGAACCAAAACTACGTTTGAAATAACAACTGCTAATGCCAAATACCAGTGTTATCACCCAAATTTTGTGCACCATCACCGAATGAAAGAACATCTGCCAAATGGCTCGGAAGAGAAGTAGGAAGTTGTCTCTGATCAATGGAAATCCTGAAACCTGAAGAGATTCTTTAAATCAGGTAAATACAAAGTAGGAAAGCATGGACAGGCCATAGCATAATAACTTGTGTCTTGTAAATCCAGTTAGAAATTCTCCTAGTAAAGAGTAATGACACATAAGCACCTTCACCAAAATTAACCGCTGCTCTGAGTAGATTCTCCTGCTCCTGAATTTTTGCAGCCTGTACCTTATCCAAGGTTGGAACAAGTGTTGGTCCTTGACGTGATCCCAGTCCATAAGCTTTACGACAGTCAGATATGACTTTCTCTGCAGCCTCACAAGCTGCTCCAATCATGTCAATTCTAATCTGTTAGATTCCAGCAGCCAACTGTTTAGACAAAGGCAGTGCAGGCATACATTGGAATAGAAACAGTGCAATTGCTTTTCAACTCAGATCCTTAGATTACCTTCAACTTCTCAATTTGCATGTGTACAGGGAGACCAGATATCCCATATAATAATTGCTCCCTTTTTGTAGTATCCTCTGCTTCCATCTCTGGTAACAACTTTGATGACAGCATCACAGGTAATACTGAGATGATTTATCATAAGCCGTTAGCAATTGGATGATACTCGACCAGAGTTTCAGCAAAAGTTGCAAAAGGCAAAATTGAGGGATATTCTAGACTATGAAATATATAAGAGAAATAATTAAAAAGGGTAAATGTTAGGTTTGTTTCTGAATGAATCAACGTTGGGAGTTGATCAAAGATTCTATGGACCATACAGCTGCAGAAGACTTCTAGATTGCATTTGTAATCATGCTGAGATATGTGATTTTATCTTTTCAACAGATGAAACAAAATACGACTTAGCAATTGCTCCCAATCTCTTCCTCTTTTGATACGTGTATTTACAGTACCTTCTCATGCCACCCCCAACCACTTTATTTTTCTTTATCACTGGATTACCTTGTTGAGAAGCAGGACCGACATAAACTTTATTGTTTAGGTTCCAGAAGCAAAAAAAAAAAATATCTTTCTGAATTCAGCTTGGAATTTTTAACACATGATAAGGCCATCATACCATAAAAGCCATTAATACTAAAGGAATCAACAGCCTAGTTCGTGGCATCATATAGGTAATAAACAAGAAAAATATTTTTAATAAAAAATGAATTTCTAAAATCTTAAAAACCTTGGGGAATAACATTTTAAGATTTAGTTTATGCAGGGAAAAAAAAAAGAATAGTCCATCTTGTCTTACTTGTTGCATTCTCGGCATTTACATTTCTTGGATAGACCACAAATGCCTTGGATACATTCTTAATGTCCTCCACTATGTTGAAGAGTTCCATACTCACCATTGAAAATTGCCCAAGTGCATCTTGCCTGCAATGTAGAAGCTCGCTTATCGCATCAAAAGTGTGTTTAACCATTGCTATGCAAATGGAGAATCATGGGATTTTTTTTTCTCTGTCAAACTACCTGCGAAAATCGCCTCCAATAGATACTTAAAGAATGCTAATTTGGATGCCTATGGAACTAATACTAAAGCAGGCAGGCATATCTATGAATAACCAAATTTCTTCGAGGAAAAAAAATCTTCTCATGGATGAAAAAGTGCACAGAAACCAGAATATCCCATAAGGTGAATGATCATCATTACTTAGTTCTACACGGGATGAGACTCTTCCCTTGCCCCCAAAATTGTGTAACATTCCGTATCATCGTTCTCAGACACTTTGATAAGAAAAGATTAGGGCATGAGAGCTTGAAATGGCAACACTTCGGAAATAAAAACATCAGTTGGGTTTCGAAAAAGATTAACCGGACTTAGTCATTCACGCATCGGTACCGTGAACTTAGTGCAGTTGCTTTCAACCGAAAACAGAGGATCAAATATTGTAGAGGGGAAAGCACCGGACATGAAACCCTAGAAACGGATTCCTCTGAGAAGAAAGGAAGAGAAGTTCATGGCGACGGAAAACGAAAATACATGCCATTTGGGGGTGGTATTGGAGCGAGCGAAAGCTTCGAATTCTTCGAGGATGCGAGAGATAGCCTTGTAGAGTCCCAGCGCGCGGGTCTTGACTGACTCTAGGTTTAGCTGCTGCTGGACCGCTGTGTTGAGCCTCTCAACCTTCGGCGGGGCCACCGCCTCCACTGCAGGCGGAGCCAGTTGTCCTTGGGACGGCGCCGCACCGCCGTCCGCCTCCATCGCCGATCAGAAGAGGGATTGCCGGAGGACTTCTCGGCCGAGTACAACTTCCCCAGACCCAAAAAAAAACAGTTCCATCACACTTTTATTTATCTATAATAAAGGGAAATATTCCAAAATACATTTATATTTTTATATGGCGGTTTCTTTTTTCTTGTTCAAAAAACTGAAATTTATATTTAAAATAAAAATATAATTCATCTGTTATAGTAATTGTGATCTTGGATATTTTAACTTCCATATAATTTGTATTTAAAGTTAATGTTGCAGTAATAACAGTCAACTCATCGAAGTACAATATACGTTGTTTCGTGGCATCCAACTAAAAATGCGGCCGCAAAAATGGTAAATCTTATTCACTTTAGTTTCAAAGTAAACATCAACCATCAATAATTTTAGTATTATTATGAAAAGAGAAATTTATGGAGTTTGTTTTTTTTAAATCTTAGATCGATCTTTGATTAGCAAAGTGTAATTACTTTTGTTTTCCAATTGCAAAAAAAATAATAAGATATTTAATTTGAGTACGGAAATAATACCGTAGTTTTCATTTTGTTTTTTCTTTTTAAAGGTTTTCTGAATCCTGATCAGATTTTTTAGGTTTTGCAGTTGCTAATGTATTTCTTCGGTAGAACCGAGATTTCGCCGTTCCATTGGCCCTCTCCGTTTCGTTCGTCGTTCGAGTAAACTGTTGGATTCGAAATCTTATCGATCGGTTTGATTCATTCTTTTGTCGACACCGTTTGGATCTGGGTCGATTTTTCTCCCAAGTGTCGGCTCGGGAGAATCAGGGCGTGCAGCGAAATTTGGAGATGAACCCTAATCCTTCCGTCGGTCACCAGGTCACCGCCACCGGCGGCGGAGGCGGAGGCGGCGAGTTGATTGCTGCTGCGGACGCTCGCGCCTTGTTGCAGTTCCATGAGGCGGATCACAGCAGCGGCAGCGGCAGCCATGAGATGGAGGACGGTCGGTATGCAGCCGGCGACAACGAGGAGATAGAGATGGAGGGGCCTTCCGAACCGATCAATTTTGGGGACCCTAACAGGACGGTCGTGCCAGGCGCAGGCGCAGGCGTAGGCAATCAGCTCACACTATCGTTCCAAGGCGACGTCTACGTGTTCGACAACGTCTCGCCGGAAAAGGTTACATTTTTCCACCTTGAAGCTTGTTCAGAGCGGCTGCGGTATCAGACGCAGGGCGATGGTGGTTGAACCTTGCTGGTTTTCAACTTCTTGATAGGTTCAAGCAGTGCTGCTGCTGCTCGGGGGGCAGGAAATGAACGTGGGGTTGAATTCATTTCCATTACCTTCAATGCAGAACAAGGTATCTTGTGTACAAAATGAAGAAAATGCACGCGTCGCCTGCTACTGCCTTGAGAGCTTCTAACTTCTTTGTTTGTTTGCAATTTTTGGCAGGGAATGGACGTTCCTCATAGAATTGCTTCGTTGATGAGGTTCCGGGAGAAGAGAAAAGTGAGAAATTTTGATAAGAAAATACGCTATGATGTTCGCAAAGAGGTCGCCCTTAGGTAGGATGTTTTTTCACCTTCGCTATTGAATCAAATGGGGTATGGTTTTGTGGGTTCAAGAACAATTCCGATATACTTTTTAGTTGATGTGAGAATGACATTTTTAGAATCATCCACAAAACATTTTCTTTATGGAAGTTGCCATTTTACCTGATATTTCATGACTGGTTGCCTCAAACACGGATATAAAATACAAATTATTGGATGCATGTATGGAGGCCCCATGTCTATCAACATACTGTTCTTTTCACCTTGTTTGACTCATTGTATTTTTAAGAAGGAAAATTACAAGTCCATACCTTTTAAGAACACTAATCAGTGTTCATACAAGTATTTCATCTTGTCAACAGAATTCCCTTCTGAATATTTTATGAATGTTTTGTGACTTTCTTCATTCAAAACTTGGGATTCTCATCCTGCTCTCAGCTATTCCACAATTTTTGAAACTAAAATTAAGTCAACAACTTTCAGCTTTCATCTCTGATACTAGCTAAAATTTGTTTTTAGCTCAACCAAGTGTGATGGGTAGTTAAACAATTACAGTATGAGGAAAAAGGACAAGTAATCAATAGAAAGTGAGAATAAATCTCCTGTTTCATTCATCCTCATGTCTTCAAGTTACATCTGCTGAAACTGTACAGGTTTATCGCAGTGAAGATCAATTATAATATCCAAGATCTAATTTCACAATTTTGTCTTTTGGTTCCAGAACTGTTGACTTAATTTCACAGTAAAAATTAAGTTTTCATTTAGATGGAGATGTGATTCTTTGTAATATCTTTCTACTACATGAAGAAATCTAATATAAATAATAGAATAATGGAGTAGAAGTAACTAAGGATAATATTCATGTCTTACATCTACAACTATATATATATATATATATATGATAATGTTGTTCGGACTGTTAGAGCTATTAAGAGTGGGACAAATGATTTTTCTATAGTTGTAGGCTTACATTAAGCGTCACCTAGTAGATGAATCTAGGAGAATTTAAAAACTAAAAGTTTTAAGATAAGTTGAACAAAAGCTAAATATATGAAATGTAGGTATAATAACATGCAAAAAAAAAAAAAGAGATAGTTAAGATGGAAGGAAATGAAATCTCTTTAAGAATTTTTGGAGCCACCAGTTTATTATTCAACAAAAGACAATATTGATGTTGATATAATTAATACGATAAAGATTGGATGGTTAAAATAGTGAAGAGCTTTTGAAGTATTGCCTAATCATCATGTTTGCTTTAGACTAAAAGAAAATTTTGTTAGACTATGGTACGACCCACCATATTGGGTTGGATTATTTGACTGATAGTAAATGACACATACAAGAAATTAATATATTAAAGATGAAAATGATAAAAGCTCATGTATGGTGATAATAGGAAGGATAAAATAAAAGAATAGGTTGACATGATATAGATATGTGTAGAAGGATCAATATAGTCAATCTCACATAGTGGGATAAGGCTGATTACTGTTGTTGTTGTTGACATGATATAAATATGTGTAAAGACAATCAAGAGTTTTTGTAGTTAGAAGAGTTGAAGCTATTAGAGTGGAATGTGCAAGGGATAGAGGAAGACCAAAGAAAACATTAGTTAATGGAATAAAAAAAATAGTTTAATTAATTTGAATATTACTAGTGAAATTGCATATAACTCAATGGAAGGATAAGATTGACGTAGTAGATGACTCTATATAGTTGGGACAAATATGACTTGTCTTCAATACCATTATGACACCTAAGTTATAAGTTCCTTTGGTAATTATGGTTACAGTCTTACGTGCTTGTAGAAAATGAAATAAACCAGGGTCCAGAAGTTAAGCCAGAGATTAGCATTTACTGATCCTGACAAAGTATTATGTGCTGCTTTTCACAGTTTACTAGAGGAGAAGAGTGTTGAGAGGATGAGTAACAGTGGGCAAGAATTCTACTCTTCATCACTTGCTGAAGCTCATAATTAGATGTGGATCAAATTATTCATCTCCTATGCTAGACGACCCTCCTTGATGTAATTCTAGTTTTCATAGTTATTTTAGTCAATCTTGAAAGTATACCATTCATTGTTATCTTCTGCAATTCTTTCATTAGGAAGAAACCCAATGGAATGAGAAAGTGACTTTTCTTTACTTTAATCTCTTAGATAGGCCAGAACATTAACTTGTCTAGAATTTTTCTATTTTTAACAATTATATAAGTTAGTCATTACACCTGGATAGAAAACATAAGCATTTGTATCTTCATGAGTAATAGTTCATTCTTCTTGATGTAGGATGCAGCGGAACAAGGGTCAGTTTACATCATCTAAGACAGGGCATGAAGATCCAAATTCTGGTGTTGCCACTTCTGATGCTACTGAAAATGGTAGTTCACAGGAAAACCAGGAGCCAGCAGCATCTGAGTAAGCTTTTGAAATTAGTATTTCCCTAGTTTGGTTAACATGGTTGTTTGTACTTTGTATCCTGAGATTCTAACTGTGGTAATATCACATGATATAGTTCCAGTGTCAGATTCTTTAAAAAATTCACTATTTGATTGTGGTAATAGATATTTCTTTTAATGTTTTTGTTTAGATGCCACCACTGTGGAATCAGTGCCAGGTCAACACCAATGATGCGTCGTGGACCTAATGGGCCTCGAACATTGTGCAATGCATGCGGACTTGTTTGGGCAAATAAGGTGCTTAGGACATGTTTTTCCCTTAGTCTTTCTTTATTTTCTTTGATCAATTTTATTTTCCATTGTGATATTGTCTTTTTAGCTACTGGAGTATTTCAAACACTTTCAGATGTATTTAGTATCTGTACTTATTTCCTGTTTGATTAATGTTTGAACTGGTATAAAAAATCAGACGAGGTTTTTATTGAACTTAGGCAATCATTAGAATTGCTGATGAAGTGTGGATTCCCTTCACAATTATCTCTTGTACAAGATGATTCTCATTTGCAAAATTGTTGATCAATCTAATCAAACTTAGTGAGGTTTGCCATTTGACTAAAGATCAGATACTGTGTGGCTTCATAAGTGTTTCTTAATTTACTTTGGTTCTGCAATTTTTTACATGAGTTCCACTTTCTTACGCTTGAGGTCGGATAGTAAGCATCTGCCTACAACTGATTCTTGTCATAGTCACTTGCCAGTTAATTTGCACAATTCGCACCATATACATCTAATCCTTTTCGATCCTTGGTGAAATTGGCCGTTTTTGGAAAAGCATGTTATGCAAAATTCTGAGCCTACTGAGGAGCTGCAAATGGAGAGATAGTGTTGGAATATAGGTCTTGCCACCTCTTAGCTGTTTGAGTTACCTAAATCACCACCTTTGTGATTCTTGTTTAACTCTAAGTAGGTAAGGACCTAGATCACTTTTGATTTATACTGGCATTCAAATTCATACATCGACATTACTTGAGACACGTTCGAGAACCGCAACTGCAGTTACAATGAATTGGAAATTTATAGTCATTTACCTCCTCCACTTGCTTGTGTTCTTCACCTATTATGTTTTTGCACATTACATTTCCCTGATGAAACTTCAATGCGTTCTACTGTTAACTGCAGGGAACAATGAGGGATCTTTCAAAAAATCCATCTCCAACTATGTCAAATGCTTTATCAGAAGCAAAAGAAGGGGTAAGCAAGAATGTCTTCTGATAATTCCTTTTCAACATCGTTTCGTCCACCTGGCCTCACCTAATTCATAGCCTGGTAACTCATGACCAGAGCAACTCCGCAGAAGTTGGGGTTGTCTAGATCCTCCTTACCGGTGAGTCGAATCTTATTACCAAGAGATTCTACTTGTTGCAATAGGCATTTGATGGAAGCGATGCGTTATTCCGTCTCAGTATGTTTTTTTTTGTCTGTACAATATTGTTTTACATGCTTGTGATGCATCATCAGTTAGCCAAGTCACTTGTAGGATGTCCGGCGAGTAGGCAACCAACTTAAAGGCTAAAATCTTCTTAATATTATTAGCCAGTCGGGAAGAACAAAAATACACCAAAAAGATTCTCCATGTTATCCTCCTCTGTTTGAAGTATTTGTCCATGTATTTGCCAATGCTATCAGTTCTAGTTCTTGTTGTTTTTTTTTTTCTTTTGTGTGATCGAAGTTATTCATTTTCCTTTTTGTAAATATGCATTTTTTTTTTAAGAACAAGCTTCGACCAAAATTGTTCTAATTATGTTTCAGTAAAGCTTTGTTTCCTTCAATGTTCTAATTAAATGGTTGCATAAGGTTGCAAATCAATATGATATCCTTCACATTTGAAAAGGCTTTTTTATTAGAATTAAGATTTTTTTTCAATAAAAGCTCTTTGTTCAGTGTAAAAGTTTGTGATCGATTTAAGAATAAAATTTGTATATTTAAATTATTTTATAATTGAGGCACGTATAATATGCTAGAATCCTATGATATGAATATAACATTTATTTTATTGAATAATTATATATTTAAATTATAGCAATAAATTTGTGGCCGATTTTCAAAATAATAATGTAATTTTGCTAAAATTATTAGTTATCTTAAGAAATGGACTCTTAAATGTCAAGAGGAAAAAAAAAATCAAAATTGTAAATATATATATACATATTCATAATTGAGTGGTATTAGCGATAAGTAAAAATATTATCTTATATAATTTATTTGTGAATATTTTTATTATTTATTATTTTATTATGTTTAGTTTAAAAATTAAGTTATAGTGTTTAACCAATCACATGGTGGATAATAAAAGTATTTAAAAAATTATGTAAGGTAATATTGTTCTTGCGATAAGTATTAAGACTTTTAAATATATATAAATTGTGTTTTGAATTTTTAAGAGTTTAGACCAGCAAATTCTGGATTAAAAAAAAAACTGGTGCTTTATAAAATCGGTCGGCCCCCTTCGATCCATTCGTAGCTCGACAAGCTTCGCCGTGGAAGGTATTCCGGAGATGGTCTTACTTTAAGTTTTGATTCTATGCCTCACTTCCTGACAGTCGATTTCCTCGGCATGCCA
>JBAMHZ010000117.1:5152486-5176445 GCA_037177395.1 Alpinia galanga
TGTCTTGATTTTATAATTTTAACTTTTGATCAAAATCCATTAATAAGCCAACTATGATTAAACTTAATTAAAGTTTAATATGTTTCCTACTTAACACTAGTTCAACTGTGCTCTAATTAAAGTCCAATTTCAATATCTTTTATAGTCATGCATATTTTTTTTATTTAATCTTTGTTATAATTGACATGTATACATAACTTTAAATTTTTTAGATTCATCAATAAATTTTAACTAAAACATATTGATAATCTTAGTTGGCTCTAGTTATACTCAACTCAAATCTAATATGTTTCTACGGTGCTCTTTAATTCTACTGTGGTTAAAAGTCAATTTCAAATGTATCTTAGTTGCACATCTGTAATAGTAGCACATTAATAAGGTGACTAAAGTCATTAATAAATTTTGTCACAACTCCTCGTTGATTAATTTAGAAAATTTAAAATATGTATATAGAGTGGGAGAAAAAAAAACATAGAAATGATAGATATTATATATAACTTTGATTTTGAAATTAAATTTTAAAAAATATATTATATTATAATGATTAGGAAGACTTTCATATTGAAATTTTATAGTACAATTGAGCTCCAGAGATCAGTCGCTTTCTATTCCTAAAGTCAAATATACTGCAGTAATTCCATAGATTTTTAATATAATAGATCGATAATTCCTAGTTCTTAAAAAAATAAAATTCGAATTATATTAGAAATGAATATTTTATAAATTAAATTGTTAGTTGTTTATTTCTGAAATTAATTGCCTTGGGATATTTAGAATATAAAAAATAGATTACTATCAATCAGATATTGTTGTTGTTATTTTTTTTTGTTAAAATAATCCACATGCCAATGTTAATTTGCAAATCTGCGTTTCTATTGAATGTAGCAGTCGTGTCGGCTGTTCATCCACTCTGAAAAGCATGTACGAATACGATGACTGTGAACTTCCCGACGCAAAGCATCTCTCATCATGACACTTCCGCGGCTCACCTACTGCAATCGATCAACTCCACCACCATCCCTTTTCTCGCCAACACCAACAACGCCTCCCTCCTTCACGCCATCCACCGCTTTTCTTCAGCTCCACTAGAAAGGGAAGCACCACCAGTGCCATCGCTATTTGCTCCTCCATTTAAGCCGTCCAAATCCCACCATATCTCTTCCACCCCACTCTTCTTCTTCTTCTTCGTTTTACTAGCTCGATAATATACCAAAATGGGCAGCATCGAGGCGGAAGAAACAGTCATCGGATGGGCGGCGAGGGACTCCACCGGACTGCTCTCGCCCTACGCTTACACCCTGAGGAAGACGGGAGCGGAGGATGTGGTGATCAAGGTGCTCTACTGCGGCATTTGCCACACCGACCTTCACCAGGCCAGGAATGACCTCGGCATGTCCAAGTACCCCATGGTTCCGGGGTAATGAATTTAATCGATAACTAGTTTATTAGGATTAGCTGCTGTTTGATTGAGGTATGTTTTAATCAGGCATGAGGTCGTCGGGGAGGTGGTGGAGATTGGGGCGGAGGTGAGGCGGTTTCGTGTCGGCGACCGCGTCGGCTCCGGCGTCATAGTGGGGTGCTGCGGCGAGTGCGGGCCGTGCAGGACCGACGAGGAGCAGTACTGCAACAGGAAGATCTGGTCCTACAACGACGTCTACGTCGACGGCAAGCCGACGCAGGGAGGCTTCGCCTCCGCTATGGTCGTCCACCAAAAGTGAGTTCGCTGATTAAATCCCTCGACCACCGTCAAGGTCGATTCTCAGTTAATTACGTGTTTGGCCGTATACCATCAGATTTTTGGTTAAGATTCCGTCGGGCTTGGCCCTGGAGCAAGCGGCACCGCTCCTCTGCGCCGGCGTCACGGTCTACAGCCCCCTGAAGCACTTCGGCCTCACGATCGGCGGTCTCCGGGGCGGCATCCTCGGCCTAGGCGGCGTTGGCCACATCGGCGTCAAGTTCGCTAAGGCCCTCGGCCACCACGTCACCGTCATCAGCTCTTCCGACCGGAAGCGTGGCGAGGCCGTCGACCACCTCGGCGCCGACGCGTACCTCGTCAGCTCCGACGAGGCCGCGATGGCCGCCGCCGCCGACACCCTCGACTACATCATCGACACCGTGCCGGTGCACCACCCGTTGGAGCCGTACCTGACGCTGCTGAAGCTCGACGGCAAGCTAGTGCTCATGGGCGTCATCAACCAGCCGCTCCAGTTCCTCACTCCCATGATCATGCTAGGTGATGTAGTCATTAGCCGAATTGATATAGACATTAATTATTTACAGTTTGTGATAAGGATTCGATGGATCTTATTGCAGGGAGGAAGTCGATCTCGGGGAGTTTTATCGGGAGCATGAAGGAGACGGAGGAGATGCTGGCGTTCAGCGTGGAGAAGGGGCTGAGCTCCACGATCGAGGTGGTGAAGATGGAGTACGTCAACGAAGCGTTCAAAAGGCTGGAGCGTAACGACGTCCGATATCGCTTCGTCGTCGATGTCGCCGGCAGCAATCTCGATGCCTCAGGTGGCGCACAGCTGCACTGATCAGTGACTGACAAATCTGCATCTCGATTGCTTTTACGAAACAATAATCAAGAATTTGTGGTTCGTGCTGAATTTGATCTTCGCTATGATTTCACATTCTTCGCTAAATTGCTTGCAATCTTATTTGTGATATTCTTATATATATATATTTTTAAAAAATCTGATAACAGCAAATGGCGCACTTAACTTTCAATAAAAGGTGCACCTATTTTCTAAAATATCATCATTTTTAAAAAATAATAATAATAAAGTTGAGTGTGGCCTTAAAACTCGCTACTAATTATGTATACAGCAAAGCCAGAAGGGGATATTGTTACAAATAAACGTTCCTATTTGAAAATTGAGATAATACGTGTCACAGTTAAGAGTGGTAGAGACACTTTCATTTGGCTCCACCGAGTTTCACATACGTGTAAATTTTACCCTTTTATTTCTGTAAAAAATATAAATTTTTCGAGGTAAAATATAAATTTAGAACTAATAGAGGTAAGGTGAAAAATAATTTTACAGATGGTGATAAAAGAAAAAAATGTTCAATAGTAAAAAGCCGTTCTTTTGGAAAAAAAAAATATCTTTAAACGGCGACGGAACGGTCTCGGGATCGTGGTGGGCCACTGATGGGGAGTACGAACACCGGGGCCGGCGTCAAGGAGGAAACCTCAACGGATGGGGATGGCGGAGACAACGCCGCGGCCGCTGGTCGCAACGACGCCTCTGACCCTAGCGGGGACGGCGTCTTCGCTGAGGGCGAGAAGGTCCTCGCCTACCACGGCCCTCTCATCTACGAAGCCAAGGTCTCGATCTACTGCCCCCTTTTAGGGTTACCTTTGTTCCGCCTTCGTCCTCTTTCTTGCGTCCTCCCTGCCGGCTTTCGTGACACGCTTTCGTCCTTGGTTTGGTTGTTGACAAGAGCATAACATTCTTTGTGCGGAAGAATAGGAGGGGAGGAGCGTGTCAGAGCTTCCACGTGCAAGAGCGCTTTTTGTGATATATCCTATTCTTCTGGCACCACGTAAAGCTTCATGGATGCTCTCATGTTCTCCTAATCCCAGGCAATGCCAATGTGGAAGGACACTTATCACTAATAGGATGAAGTAATCTCGCGAGGAATGTCCAAATCTGGAATCCCTTCTTTTACCTAATTGAAACAGAGGAAAAGTCCCATTCCAAAATGACTGAACATCTGGGAGGTGCTTGCCACCTTAAGCTATAGAGACATTGGGATCTACAATATTGTATATGTAGGACTATAGGTGTGCGATGCTATCACTTTGTCAAGTTTCTTCACAATGTTTAGGACCAATGTGCAGAAGAAAGAAGTCCTAGTGTTTAAGATGCCACCTGTGGTGAAGTTTGGAAATAGTTCTTGATGTCACACTTTTGTAATATTTCCTTGTTTTAACCCTCATTATAGTCATTCTTACACATTTAATTTTCTTTACGCTTGTGAATTGCTTATGAACACCAATAGTTTTCACTGATTTCATATCTTTGCAGGTCCAAAAAGCTGAAATCCGAAAGGATGAATGGAGATATTTTGTTCATTATCTTGTGAGTGAGAATTTTATTATCTTTGAAATCAGTTAATGGGCACCTATTTATTAATTCTTTTCATTATCTTTATCCTTATTTCTTTCTTGGAGTCATTTTGACACCTGTATTTTTTACTGCATCTTTTTAACTTTGAACTTTAGCAGGCATGTGGGAGTAGAAATATTTCCCTTTCTAACTTTTGATTTTCCTTCTTTTTTTTTTCAGGGTTGGAGCAAGAAGTATGTCTTAGTGGATTGCATGCATTGTCCATGAACATAGATTATTTTCTGTTGTTCTTGATGCAAGTTTCCTTTTTATATTTCGTGTGTTGGTCCTAGTTGATGAATTAAGCTAATTTTTGGAACATTCTTTAATCTTTACAGCTGGGACGAATGGGTTCCAGCTGATCGCTTGTTGAAGTATACTAAGGAAAATATACGCAAGCAGCAGGCACTAGAAAAGAACCAGAATAGTGAGAAAAACCCAAGATCTGGACGATCAACACAAAACAAGCTCAAAGGTTTTTTATGGTGTTCTTTGTTATTGCAATCACAATAAATTGCATTGTATCAATTTGTTAAACCCCTCCCTTTTCATGTCCCCATTGTGAATTTATTTTTCACATCCTGTAATAAGTGTTACAAAAGCCATATAAGTTGATTTAGCCTTTTCTCAACATAGTCATTTGTGGTTTTTTCTCAGTGTAGTCATTTGTGATTTGACTTATGCTCTATGTGTTTGACAGATGCAAAAGTGGATAAAGAGGATCCAAAAACCTATGGTATAACAATCTGTTTTAGTCATCAAAATTATGCTTCCATTTTCAAGTTGCTTATCAACTATATATTTTCCTCTCACAAAAGTGGTGTCTTCTGTATTAAAAATGTCTAAGCAATTAACTGTTTTTTTTTTCCTTTTGGATGTACTGCTTGTTATATGATTTTTATGATCTTGTAAAAGTAATGATTTCGTTGTATGAGAATTATATTTCAATTGTATTGTGTTGGAAAGTTCTGTTGTTACTAAACCTGCAGTTAACTCACTTCCTAGTTTTGTTAATTTTCTCTAATCCTGTTAGTACTTTAGGTGATATATTCCATGCAAAAGCTTGCTAACATAGTAACCAAGGTGAAAAATCAATGCTTATTGGAAAGGGCTACTGATTATTCCTAAATTAGTCTAGTGTGACCAATATCCAAATTGATGAAGTGCATTATCCTCAGAATATGTGTTAAATGAATTAGATGTCAAAATTCAATTACATGATAAAGATCCTGAGATTGCAGTATATATTTTTAAGATGGAAAAGCCAGTAAGAGATTAGATGGGAAGAGTGATCAAGAAGTCCAAAAACTTGTTTACTTAGGTTACATATATCTTGCAAGGTTGAAATGCCTCTATGTATCTCTTTGCTGCCAAAGTTGGTCGCATGCTGGGTCTTGGTTTGCATGCTTCACTGATGCGCACTTGCTGTGCTGTTGGTATTCAATTTTTTTAATATGATATTCTCACAGTTCTATGCAAACACGTATGGTGTCTGTCTTGTGATCCTGAATTCTAATCAAATTCAGTTGGTATTCAGATGGGTATGACAATATGCTTGGAAAATGGTCCAATCACTGCATTTTTATGCAAAATTTTCACTTATTTTGGGAGCCAAGCCACATGGAGGACCAGCATGGGAAAACCATTAAGAGGACTACTTGCACACTAATCGTCCACCTTGGCATTAATTTCTCATCTGACCTACACTCTTAAGTCTCTAAGAATGGATGCAACTTGAGCTGCCTAGGATCAACTCCTCCCCTATTACCATGATTATTGGTGTAGTACATTATTTACTGCCAGTCCTTATGCCTATGGTTTCTCCTGCAAGTATATCATACCATTGCAGTAGGAAATGTGATTCTAGGCCATTGACAAGGTAATCTCTTTCTCCATTTGTTTGCAGTGACAGTCTATTTGTGTTCCAGTAGTAAAATTTATAATATCCTGTACGCACGCACACACACACACCCCTACTGGTTATTTTTTTTTCATAGGAAAAAAATATTTTCCATGTGTTCTGACTTATTTTCTTTTCTCCATTACTAGTGTCAAAAGGTAAGAAGCGGAAGGTTCAATCTGATCTTCAGGTTTGTGTTCTATATCCTGCTTTTTGTGTTCTAGGATTACCCGCTATGTTATTCTGTGACACCTTATTTTTTTTATGTTGGAATTGTCACTCTAGTGATGACATGTCAGATTGAATGCTCCAAATAAAAATGACTTCCACAAAAGATTTGATGTAAAACAGATTGTGTTAAATTAAGAATATTTGCTAAAAGAATCTCCTTTAACTTATTTTCTTTATGAATAATTAATGAGAAATTCAGAGATCTTATCCTTGTAAAAACTCAGAGTAGCACCCCAAAAGTAATTGATTTAAGGACAATTTACCAAATCATACTCTCAGTTTTCATATTCACCAAAATATGTTTCACCAAAATATGTTTCTGTTTTTATCATTTTACCAAAATATGCCCTACCCTTTAATCCTTTCCCATTATATCCTTCCATTTCAAAATTTCCTTCATCAATCTGGTTAGAAATTGATCTTGAAATAAACTTCTGACAACATCTTGCGATAATGCATTTTAAGGATTCTTTGTGCCACAAAAATCACTTTGCATAAAAGCTGATTTCAATGAGCTTGCATGCTGCATACTCTTTTTTTTTTCCAGTTCACTTTCACCTAAACATGCTGATTTCAGAGTTAGCTCACATCTCATCGTCAACAAGAAGATTAAAATCAGCTCGTGACAATATTTTCATTTCAAATTTTTTTGTGTAAGTTCATTTCCACCTAAAATGTGCTTTTTTGGGATGTTCACATACTACAGGTATCGGAACAACTCTTCCCCTGTAAACAAACTGATTTCAGATTCAGCTTGCAATCTGATTTCACGATAACAAGCTGATCGAAAGTAAATTTGCATAACATTTTCACTTGAAATCTTATGTGTGAGTGAATTTCCACTTAAAATCTACATTTTGGTTATCCTTGCATTCGGAAGGTTACTAAACAATTCTCTTAAGTTGGTTTTGAAATCAATCTGCATGATGATTTCAGAATCAGCTTACATTTGAAGCTTGTTTGGGTCTACTGGAGGGAATTTGAATGCAAGAGTATATAAAAGGAAAGAACAGAGAAGGTTGCATTTTGGTAAAAAAAAATGAAATAAAGGGGCGTTTTGGTAAATCTGTAAAACCAGGAGGACACATGCTTTGGCAAATTGCCCTTAATTTAACGAATATCTATCTTTGACAAAAAAGAACTACTAGAATATTTGTTACTGGGTATCCATCACCTAATCAGATACTATTTAACATAGATGGGTCAAAGTTAGGTAGAAAAAAGATATTGAGATATGAACATATGTAAATATATATTTTAGTAATGACAACTACAAAATTAACTTTTAAAATAATTTATATTGTGCATTTGTCAATATTTTTAAAGGGTAGTCTGATGCACGAAGTTCTCACCATTGCAGGGTCCCAGGAAAGGATATTGTATGCAATCTTACCTTGTTTTGCATGAGGTTATTTTTGTGACTTGAATTCGTGACCTCTACGTCACCCGACAATAATTTTACTGTTGTGCTAAGGCTCCCTTTCATTTGTCAATATTCTTAAACATTAAAAAATTGAAAGGACATTTGTTTAGTAAGAAAGAAGAGACTATAATATTGCACTAAAATTGAAATATCTTAAATCACTTTTCGGCATGTTAATTAGATTTACATAAATTACTCTACTCCTCGCACATTCATCTATAATCTATTCTATTTGTCTAACTATAGAATTCATCTTACCTTATTTTTCTTATTTCATTATTAAATAGACCTACACCTAGCTGTTCCCGAGATCATTAAAATTTTAATTTGATCCTTCTACTAACCTACACATGCATCTTAGCTTTCTCATATTTGCCATATTAACTTCTGTATTATTTTTCATCTTGGCATGTGAAGTAGGGCACTGCATCACATATAACATATGCATTACGGTTGGCTTCAACAATATGCTGGACCAGACAACTTATGTGGTTCATGCATTTACATATGTGAACTTCTAACATTGAAATTGTAATTAATTCGAACCAGCTATTTTTTCTGTCCATATCATTTGCAAAAGCATTCACCAAGAATATTTACTACTGATGAAATTTTCTACTATTAATACAATTTTTTTGACTTGTGTAGACCTATAATTGGAAAATTTGTTACAGTATTGCCAGTGTGTTTAAGATCTGTATTGTTACATTATTATATATGCCTTTTTCTCTAATATTCACCACATAACTGGTTTGGTATTTATAAGACAAAATCATCAATTATTTCTAAGTTAATGTAAATTCTATGTAACTCCTTATCTCTATGCCTTTTGATAGTTATCATAATATATGATTAACATCTATTACTGACTTTCCAAGCATGGAATTAAATTGATGTCCCTAAATTTATTTGATTTCTTGGTCTTCTCTCAATAACCCTTTCCCATAGTAGTATGGTATGACTCAACAACTTAATCCTATTATTGGAATTATAGTATAAGTCACCTTTATTCTTGAAATGAGTGTCTAATAACTTTTCATCCATTCCTTGGACATCCTGAAAAACTTAGTTAGCCAAATTGTTACATAATCTTCTTAATTCTTCAAAACTTAAATAGAATGTATTTCTACAGCTTTACCAATGTTCATTTTCTTAAAAGCTTCTTTAATCTTATTCATTTTATATTATAAATCCATGATTCCTAAACTTAGCATTTAGGATCTTCTTTGTAAATCCACCTAACTAATATTTTTTTATGTCGCTTCTTAAGCACTATGTGTAGCTCATTTCATTAATGTTTACTTTTGTAGAAAACACCTAATGTCTTACTTCTTATAAGTTAGGATGAGAAGATACCAGAGAATCTTGTGAAATTCCAGTTTCCTGTAACTCTCAAGAGGCAGTTGGTTGATGAATGGGAATTTGTTACTCAGATGGGTAAGGTAAATCTTCTTCCTTTGTTCTTTTGAAAACGCATTAAACAGACTTATATTTCCAAATTTACCTTACTGTAGTAACTAGTTGTAATCAATCGGCCCTTTTGGGTGAAGCCATGCTGAGTGGTTCCTTAACTTGCTCGACTATCTAAAAATTATATTGTTTTTTTGGGTTTCCAGATAATGAAGTCTTGAAAATACATTGAATTTGAACAGACTGATGCATGAAATGACAACCATGAAATGATTTGCATCTGGAAATTTTTTGGTATTTGAGAAATCTTTAAACTCATGTTGATAAGTGCAATGGATAGATGACATCTTTGCAGTTTGGTCTCTTAATCATGAATCCTTTCATATGACTTTTAGTGTGTTTTACCAAATGACCTAACTTTTTGATTTTTTGCTAAATCACTGCAAACTTGGTTGGATTGAGAATTTAAAAATCTGAATATTGGAGGTAAGTAAGTAAAAAAAAAAAAAGTCCGGTGCACGAAGCTCCCATCATGCGGGGTCCCGATGAAGGGTTTATCATACACAGCCTTACCTTACTTTGCAAAAGGTTATTTTCATGATTTGAATTTGAGACTTTTAGGTCACAAGTCAGCAACTTTACTGTTGCACCAAGCTTCCCTTATTATTGGAGGTAAGTGTTTACTGAAAAAATGGTCAAACATTTTAAACATATCACCAAATTTTTGGATGATTTCCCCCCTAAAATCACGGTTTTCAAGTCTTTGTACATGAATTCATAATAAACAAAACCTGGCTTGAATGGTGGTCCAAAGTTTGAGTCTGTCATTGGTACCCGTACATTTTGATCAGGATGGCACTGATGACAAAAAACTTGGGGAACCATGATCCAAGGTCTAAAGTCTTGGTCCACCATTTAAACCAGACCAAAATTGCACAATGGTAATTGAAAATTTATGGGTTTTCTACTGGGAGTGGTATCTGTGCTTTTAGCTGTTTAAAAAAAAAACAGTAGTTATATCCAATTCAAGTGATATATGGTTGGTTAGATATTGCATGTTTTTTTGCATATTGGGGTTTTACCTATCATGACTCAAAGACATTCCTCTAATTTGAATTTCATTATTTCTAACCAACTTGGTAGTAAATCATACCCTTAAATTCAAATTGTGGCAGATAGTGTTCCTTGGTCCCTTGCTAGAAATTTTTGCCCCTCTTTAGAAAATGAATCTAATTATTATGTTTGAATATAAAATTTTGCATTTTCTATATACCCACCTGCTTAGGTAAGGGAACTGTTCCATTTACTTGTTAGGCCAAACTCCCCAGCTGACAATAGCTCATTCAATTAAGTTTATAAAGCTTCTTGAAACCCACAACTTATCATGGAGGTAGCCTGGGACTAAATTGGGATGTGACACATTCCATTTGGTGAGTTTACTTACCAGTAAGTTACAGAGAGTGCTATAATGGCTAAGCAACAAACCGACACACAATTTTATCTTTGGTTTCATTATTGATGCACCACATTTCCATGCTGAACCATTTACAACTAGGCATCCGACCTCATTTTGGTATGACCTATAATTTAACTTCTTTATGATCAATGATGGCAGTTGTTTGTAAATTGCAAGCAGACAGAGATAAGTACCATGCATTTTTGTTCATAGATGAGCGCATGAAATTCATTTCTAGGTAAAACTATACCACAAGGTAAATTTGTTTATCCACATATGAACATGTAAATATTCCGATTGGTCAGAGCATTAAAGGAATAAAAGAACATTGCTATAATTATCTTGTCTCATATCATCATTGAGTTTTTTCTTTAATATTTTCTTACCTATTCTACATTTTATATGTGGCATCAACGTTATGATTTGTGCAACAACTTCCAGTTTGTCTGATAGTGTCTCTATCGCAGCTTGTGAAACTTCCTCGTTCTCCAAATGTTGATGAAATCCTAAAGAAGTACCTTGATTTTCGGATAAATAAAGATGGGATGTAAGTTTTGGGTGCCCAAACTGCAAAAGGCTAATTTGCATTATTCTTCTATTGACTTGTAATTGTTGACTTTTTTTTTTTTTTTTGTATTAGTAACTGACACCCAAGTTTTTTTTGTTTCTTTCTTTTGCGCCATTATCTTCTGCTATTGTGCCATCTTAGTTCACCTAATATATTAATGTATTTTGTGATGAGATAATTAGGAAAAACTGAAAAATAGTTTGGGTTCGTTTGGAATTTTTATCAGTATGGAGTTTTAATAATTTGGTATTGCATTAAATCCATCCATGTACATCACCACCCTATGTTGCCCACCTTCTTACTGCTTCAAAATGCTAGTTTCCTTTTTTTTATATATTTGATTTCCCACAATTTCAGTTGGGAAAATTCCTTAATGTTCATATAGGTATCTGTTTCGGTACCCAGCTTAGTATTGTTTATTTCAACATGAGGTGACCTTTATTGTGCTACCTTAGTTTAGAATCTTTAGGTACTTTTCTTAGCATATAACCTCTTTACTGCTACTTGCTACTATGAGAATGATTTCTATAAAATTCATAGGATTACTGAGTCAGTTGGTGAGATTCTTAAAGGCTTGCGTTGCTATTTTGATAAAGCATTACCAGCAATGCTTTTGTACAAAAAGGAGAGGCAACAATATCATAAAACAATTCGTGATGATGTGTCTCCTTCAACAGTGTATGGAGCAGAACATCTTTTGCGCCTTTTTGGTATGATCTTATACATTATTTGTTCTAATACCCTAATTTAATAACATTTTTTCCTTAATGTCAGGCTTTTCTCATATATTTATGTTGCCTATAAAAATCATTTTACCGTTGTGGCAGATATTGCCATGTACATGCACATTGATACGTAGAGCATTATGCACTTGCTTAACTTTGTCCACCAGATATTCTACACTAGACTTTAATTGCTTAAATTTCAGTTGATGGTACCCGCCACTTTTGTCAAAACAACAAGAGCCAGAATCTTGTTTATGCAACATATGGTGAATGCCTTGCATATTAATTTGTTTGTGTTAATTTTCTTCTGATCTATAGTCAAGTTACCTGAACTGCTCGCCTGTGTCAACATGGAAGAGGAAGCACTAGCAAAACTACAAAAGAAATTGTTGGATATCCTCAGGTATGTTTTGTTCTTTCTGAAATATTTTCTTATTGATTAGTCATTAGATCTCTGGGATTTCTTGTTTGCATTCTATGCCAAAGCGATCAAGACTAACAATATCTTTTCCCCGGTTTCAATTTCAATTATTGTATGCTTCTAATGGCTTCCAATGGCAAATATAAGCTCTTCTATGTAGTGTTAAACACGATTGTACCCATGAAATTGATTTCCAACATTGCAATGCATACTTATTTAAGCACTGATCGGGAAAAACTTTTTGCTGTACCTAACTTTGCTTTACGTTGCAGGTTTTTGCAAAAAAATCAGAGCACCTTTTTCCTTTCAGCTTATGATGGTTCGGCTGGAGGAGCTGATGAATCAGATGCCAAATAGAAATTAACAGAGTCCACTTTGCAATACTCTAAACCCCAAGTGAGCTAACCTATTCCTGTGCGATACACGAATGGTTTTGCTATCAATCTGTACATTTAACACGAGATGCTTTTGCCACTCTTTAGCTAATGATTGGCTATGCCTCTTCAATTAAGCTACTGCTAGTAAAAACATGACTTGTCCATCGAATAACATTCCAACTAATGAAATTGCTGCACCCTTTGAGTAACACTGATTCTTGTGGACTCTGTTAATTGTATACTTGCTTGCTTAAATGAGATGGCTTGCTCATATAGAGTTCTAACACAAAAGTAATGAGAGTATAAACAAAGAAATTTTAGGGCTACTTGATAATTCTCCTTAATAATAAACTGGCTTGGATCGTAGACATTGCAACTGGTATCAGCAGTTACACAATTAATTTCTAGAGCTGAATTCCTTGTAGTTCGATTGGATTAAATGATTGGACATTGCAATGTAGAAGCTTAATTCGTCACAGCTGCAATCCTACGGTGGAGGAGACGGCCGAGGAGGCCAACACCGCCTTCTCCAACACCTGGACAGCATCCTTCATGGAGGGCCTCCGATGCGGCGCCACCGCGCAGCAAGCGAATCCCAGCCTAAAGCAGCTCAGCAACGCCTCCTCCCTCCCCTCCACGTCCCCCCTCACCGTCGGGTCCGCCATCCTCAGAATCCGATTCTTCTCCTCCACCAAGAACCCCACCGACCCCTGCCCAATCTCTGCCTCCGAAAACGCCCTCCCGGATACCAACTCAAGCAGCAGCGCCCCAAAGGAATACACGTCCCATTTCGCGTTGGGCTTCAGGTTCTTCAGCCGCTCCGGCGCCTGGTACCGAGCCGCCGTCGCTAATGTCGCCGCCGCAGCCGTGGCGGAGGTCGATGCGCGAGGGCTGACTTCGGTGACCCCCGACGACGCCGGCGACGGGAGCTCTGTCGCGTTGCTTTGCAACTGCACCGGCCGCTTGGTTCCGAAGAGCCGCGCCGACGCGCTCATTCGGGGGCCGCCGTCGGCGGAGATGAGGCGCTCCAGGCCGAAGTCGGCGATCTTCGGCTGCATCTCTGAGTCCAGGAGAACGTTGCTTAGCTTGATGTTGCCATGCGTGGCATTCTTCTCGTGAAGGTAAGCGAGCCCTCTGGCCACTCCTCTCGCCACCCGAAGCCGCGATTCCCAGTTCAGGTGCGACGACACCGACGAGCCTAGCTTCTCTGAAAACAACAAACAATTACACAGCGTTGAGGAAGATCCGTATTATGAGGTAAAAAAAAAAAGAAATTTACTGGTAAATGAGATGTTGGCGAGGCTCCCATTCGAGGCGAAGTCATGGATTAGGAGCTTCTCGTCGGCGCCCCAGTAGAAGCCACGGAGGCGGAGGAGGTTCGGGTGGCGGAACTTCGCGATGCTGCGGACCTGCGCCTCGAAGTCCTTCAGTCTGTCGAAGGCGCTGCCCTCGCCGATGCGACGCACGGCGAGGGCGGTGCCGTCGGCGAGCGCCGCCTTGTAGACGATGCTCGACCCGGTGGCGCCGATCACGAAAGCTGAGGCCTTGAGCAGGGTTTCGAGCTCCAGCTGCGGCTCGCCGTCGACGGTAACGAGGGTGGCTCTCTGTGGCTTCAACTGCCGTGGTGGCGGCGGGGTCCCTCCTCCGCTGCCGTCCTCCCTCCCTCTCCCCCTGTGGAGTTCTTCCTCTGTTTCTGTTTCCGCAGACGAGGACTCGCCGGAAGTTTCATCGCTGCAATCTCCATAACTTTTCTTGGTCAGACAACATGGAAATCCGCCGAAGACGTGGTATTCAGAATCAGTCGCTGGCGGTTGCTTCTTCTCTTTGTTTGTTTCTTTTCTCTGTTCGCTTTTCTTCTTTTTCGCTTGGTACACGTAAAAGAACACTGCTAAAAGAAGGCTGATTCCGGCCATGTCTCCGACTGCTATCGCAATGACTACCGCGGGCCGGAGCCTTCCCTGCCCTTTCCCGCCATTCGTTGGTGCATTCCCCCCTGCGTTCTTAGGAAGGACAGCCAAGGCAGGAGGAGACTTGGCCGTAAGTGGAGCTTTCGTTTCAGAATCCGGTGGCTTATAGAACGTAGAAGGGATCGTGCACAGATTCTGGAGTGGCTCTCCGCAGAGACCCGGATTCCCGGCGAACGCTGCCGGCTTCTGCAACGGGAAAGCTCCTTCCTGAGGAACCGCTCCGGTGAGATTGTTGAAAGCCAAATACACTGTGGCGTTCAGCGGAATTACAGACGCCAATGCCGGCGGAATCGCGCCGGCAAACTGGTTGTGCGACAAGTTCAGGTACCGAAGCCACCGCCCGCCGAATCCCGTCGGGATTGTGCCGTTGATGAGGTTGGAGCTCAGGTCCAAGTACTCAACCTGGCCGAGTCCTCCATCGGTGAGCTCGCCGGAGAGGTAATTATTTGCGAGGGAGACAATGGTAAGGCTCGGAAGCAGGGCGAGGGTGGTCGGCACTGTGCCTTCCAAGGCGTTTCCGGAGAGATTAAGCACTTGGAGATTACTCAACCGGCCGGCGTCGAGGTTGGGGAACTCCCCGGAAATCTTATTGTTAGCCAGCGATAAGACCCGCAACTCAGACGCGTTGAGAATGGACGCCGGGAGCGTGCCATTAAGCGCGTTGCCAGAGAGGTCGAGGTGTCGGAGGTGCTCCAGAAGGCCGAGCTCCACCGGGATTCGTCCCAAGAGCTGGGAGTCGGGAAGAATCAAAGAGACGACACGGGAGGCGACGGACACAGTGGCATTGCCCAAACCGGGGAATCCCATGCAAGCGACGCCGTTCCAGAAGCACGGCGTGGCGTCGTCGGAGTTCCAATCGGCAAGCGTCGCGAGCGGGTCGGAGCGGATGGAGCACTTGAAGTGGAGCAGCAGCTCTCCATCCTGGTTCAAGCCAAACGTCGGGGCAACGAGTAGAAGGGAAGTGAAGAAAAGAGCAAGAACACCGGCGCACTGCAACTTAGAGCACTTCATGGCTCAGTCCACTGAAGAAGAAGAAGAAGAAGAAGAGAAAAAAAAAGAGTATGAAACCGAGGTGTGTAAATGGATTGATTTGTACAGCACTAACAACTCTAATCCAGATTTGTCTTTCTCGATTCGTGTGGCAGGGATTAGACAAAATGGATAGGAAGACATTAACTTCCATGATTTGGAGAGATGCAGGATTGCATCTTCAAAACAGAGTAAGAATTAACCATGCAAAAACAGAGAACTGCAAGTCTGTGACTTCGATTTCACTGTGCGCAGTGGCATCTTCTAAACTCACGCGAGAAGAGAGGTAACCCAAAGCCTGCATGCGACCCCAAGAGTACTGTGTCAGTGAATACCGCTGCTGCTGCTGCTAAACAAGAGCAAATCGCCAACTGCAACAAGTGAGGTAACAAGTTTTGCATTTGATTGCTTGCACGGCTCGATCTGTCCTCAGCCTTGGCTTGTCTGAAACTAAAGTTACTTTCTCTTTCAGACAAATTTGTTTTTCAACCAACATGCAATACATGCAGTCGCAATTCACATAGCTAGAATATCTGTAATTCTTGGAATTCCCCTTTTTTGAGTTGTCACTGCATTTGTGAGCTGACAAAGACGCAACTCGTGGTCGCCATTGCAGGATTATCGGCGACGACTCACGAGATAAGTGGGATCTCTGTCTCTTGGGACGAATCTTATGTAAACCGAGGACGAGGCTGGCCAGAGGTGGACCAACTCATAGCCTCACCGTAAAACTACTCCCTTTCTGCTCAAATTTATTTGTGTGTGGCACTGGCTCATGCTCTTGTTTGTCGTCATGGCGATGGCAGGGACCAAACCAGGAGTTACTGCCACTCACTTCCTCCGTTGCTCTTCTCCGTACGCCAAGTAATAATCGGAAAGAGGAAGGAATTGCTGGAGCCTCATAAAAGAGAAAGGCTTGTGACTTGGTCATTTCATCGAACACTTTAACGCCTAGTGCTTGTCGACATTGAGGTTGTCTCTTTATCATCATCATTTTATTTTATTTTATCTTCTGGGCTCTGGGATTTAACTTGTTTTGAACTTGAATTTTCTAAAAGCAACGTTCTTTATTAAAAAAGAAATTTACAAGAGAATTACAAGACTATATTACATAAAATTTAGGTCACACTAAAAAAATATTTATTATATTATAATTTGATGCATATTAACGAAAATAATATGAAATACTTTATAATCAAACATAAAATTATATAAGTATTTGATTCTTCTTCTTTTTTTTTTTAAAGTTCTTAGGGAATATTCTGATAATATTTATGAAAAAAAATTAAATGAAAATATTGAAATTAAAAAGGTCATTTTATAAAAAGAAGAAAGTTTGTAAGGCGAAATGAAAATTTCTCATATCTTTGCGAATTCGGTCGGCCATGGCGACGAAGCGAGAGGAAGAGGAGCAGGTGATGAGCGAAGTGCATCTCGGTTGCCCGCCGCATGTTTCCGGCCCCTACATCTCTCACTTCATCGTCTCCTTTCCCCCTACTCGTAATCCGACCGAGGGCCTCTTTGCATCTATCCTAAACTTCTCACGCGCATTTCGTCAACGGCTTTGCAGTGTGGTTAAAACTGCTGCACGATATCGCATTGTTTTGATTTCTCACGCTCGATTTTGCTTATAATTGTTGGTTTTTTTTCCTTCTGATTTTGTGTGATTCTCTCTGCTTCACTTCGCCGTTCGTTTCTTTGACTTGGTTGTTTTGCTCGAATAGTTCTGTTCGGATGATTCAACCGCCGAGTTTCTCGAGAAAGTTGAAAGATTTATGGAGACATTGGGCGTATGGAATAAAAACACTGTTTTTGATCTGAAATTTGTTGGCACAATGTTGTTTGAGCAATATGAGCACAAATAATGTTGATTTCCTGGTAGAATTTGATGGAGTCTAAAGAGTTACTTTGTTGAACTCAAAGTTTTTTTCTTGATACAGTTTCTTTAGTGATTGAACTTGATCGTTGGAATTTCATCATAACTCCAATGGTGAATCATGTTTAAGGTTATGACGGTCAACTTCAAAAGGCAGCATCTTTTAGGGAAACACTTCGCTTGGACAATAGCTGTGACTATGCTCAGAATGGGGAGAATTGCTGCTCCTGTAAGTCCTAAGGCAATAACTTTAATTCGTAGGAAGTAGTTTGGCATATGCTGATGGATCTGATTGTGATGCTCAGTTGAACATAATGATTCTCAATCCAGTGCCCACATTCCTCTACAAGATATGCCTCATGAACATCTATGTTTGGATAAAGATGGTGATCTTGTTCTTACTCGGAGGGAGAATCCTAATAGTATGCGTAAGCTGGTTATGTATCATGCTATTGCTTAAAAACTAATTTATCTCTACATTGACAAATGAAAAAAAAAATAGCTGGCTAAGTGGGAAAATCAGCTGTTCTTATGACTTATGGAAGGAATATCTCTTTATGAATGATTATATCTTAGATTTTTTTTTCCTCTCTTTTTCCTCCCCATTAGTGTTGTGCTTCTTCAAAGAACTTTTCTATGTGTTCTATACCTGGTGACATTCCATGTCCTTCAGTGTGGTTTACTTCCTGGTACAGGATGGTTGACAATGCATCCTGTCAGATACATAATGACAGCCTTTTTTTTTTTCCTTCTATAAGGTGGTACTTATAGAATTTAATCCTGGCACTCACCTAGAAAAATAGGAAGTTTACACTGAAATGCAATCATTAGACATTCTTGAATATATATCATTGGCCAATAGAGCTTCAAGCCTGCAACTATAATTACCAAACTTTGTAGCTAAAATATGCTTTTGCTTCCACCCAAAAGTAATTTATTTGAGTAACATTTCTTTCCCCCCTCAATGTTCTTTAGTAGAAATAATGAGTTGATTCTTAAAGTATTTGGGATTTACCTTCCATGTTTTTGTTTATTTTTTTCACACAGTCATATGAACATGTTTGCAGATAGATGCTTGGGTTTTGGTTTAAGTATCCAACATTCTATTACCACTTCACTTCTTGAAGTTGGACTCCAAGTAATACTCAGTTGTGGAATTTCATCCATTGCTAGCCTTGTGTTTAGCTTAATTGTTAATTTCTTCAGTTGCCTTCAGGTTTGGAAGGCAGGGATGGTGTTAACTGATTTCATTTTGCATAAAAGTTTTACCTCATCTTACTTCAATGATGTCATTGCAATAGAACTTGGTGCTGGAACAGGTAACCGAGTAGATTCCTATATGTTCAGTTGTATTGTGGAGGTCTAGACTATGTTGGTTCTGTTAGTGCTTTTTATCGAAACCTGTGTTCTTGGACAGAATCAATTTACCTTGTCATGTTGTCCAGGTTTGGTTGGCATCGTGCTTTCAAGGGTTGCTAAGAAAGTTTTCATAACAGGTGCCTCATTTATTATTTGCTTTCCTCATATCTCTTAAAACTATGTGAAGTGTCGCTACGAGGCACATTACATTAGTAGTCTACAATGACATGAGTTGGATCAAGATTTGCACCATAAATTCACACTTGCACATGTAAAACACTTGCCCACACACTTGATCTTTTTCCCTGAAGTGACCATTTGTAGTTGTTATTTTGTGAAGTCTCATCTTTAGTTTGATTGTCTCAATAAAAGGTGCTGTAAGTTTTACTCCAATTTACTTTTTTCTAGGTAAGTTAGTTTAGGTGGATTTCTTGACCATTTTTTTCCCCTTGCAGATAAAGGTGTTCATATCCTGAACAACTGTGATTCTAATACTCATGTCAACTCTAATATGCTTAAATGTAAGGATAACACTGTCTGTGTGAGGGAGCTCGATTGGATGGATTCGTGGCCTCCCAATGTGACAATTGATTCTTCATCTCAGCCTAGGTAAGTAGGGACTTCATACTCTGTCTTGCTTAAAGCTTGTTTTTACAAGTTAATTACCATCATAAAAAATTTCTGTTGCTGTTCTTCATGACCTTAGCTGAAATTATACATTCTCCTGACAACTTAATTCAGATCCTAAAGCCTGGTTATTCTACTCTAGGTCCCCCAATAAAAGATACCTGTGGAGCTCTGAGGAGATCGAGGAGGTTGAAATAGCTACGGTTCTTTTGGCGGCTGATGTTATTTACAGCGATGAGCTAACTGACTCTTTCTTCAGCATGGTGGAGAAGATAATGGCTAGACGTTCCCACAAGGTAGTCTTATAACAAGAGATCATTTACTAAACTAAGACAACCAAATACATAAACACAAAATTGAAGAAACAAATTGCACTTCTAAGTTTGGGATTTTATGCATCTTACTTATAGACCTTGTACCTCGCTTTGGAGAAGAGATATAACTTCAGCTTAGATGAACTTGATGTTGTTGCTAATGGTTATTCCCATTTCCGAACCTATTTCAAGAATGAAGGTACGGACCACGATTTTGCAATTGTGTTCAGATCATGCTGGCTTATTTTCCTTGATTTTGCACGAGGCAGATTATGTAGAAGGCGACGGACTTCAACCAGGCTTCGTCGGCAAGCAAATTGATCTTGCTGAGATTCCCCAGTACATAAGAGAGTATGACAGGGGAAAGGATGTGGAGTTGTGGAAGATTACTCATTGCCGAGGAGGACTCGGAGTATTGCCTCAGTGAAAATGAATTTTGATAGGGAAGTTCTTTGTGCTTCTTTTACAGATGAAAACAGCAATTCATGAATCACCAAGGAAAGTTGAGAGTTGTAATTTCTAAGTGATCAGAAATTGTGTGTTTGTGTGATGTAGCACCCAATTTGCTGTTAAAAACATAAGATTGTTCTCATGGTTGAATTAATTCAGTTTTGGTTCAACTAAAGATAGCAGTAACGACTCGAGGGACTTGGAATTTTCATCTTGGCTTACATTTTATGCAACATTATCATGCATTGACAAACGAGGTCATCGTTTCTTTTGATCTCTAAAAATAAAAAATACCCATTTTTTCCTTGGAGCAAGCAACTTCAGTGATAATTTGCTAAATTAATCTTCTATTTTTTAAAAAATATATATATATCATTATTTAAAAATACGACAAAATCTATAACACGTACAAAATTCTAAAAAGAATTTATTGACTAATGAGTTTGGGATATGGCATGGCAGATAATTAGGATTATTATATTAAGAGTTATATAATGAATTTATTATGAATGGTTACTGATTAAGTTTTTTTTCCCCCTTCATTAGTTTGGCTCTTTACTGACTGACTTTATCATTGAATATAAAAGCTTAACAACAGCTTTAAATATAAGACAAAAAAACATAAATTTAAAATTTTCCCTAAACCGAGATAAATTTTTTCTTTCTTTTGCTTCTCTTCCCTTTTTTTGCCAAAGAAAAAAAAATAGTAGAGCTAAAGTTGAGAACAATATTTGATTGCTAATGGATTCACTCTCCCAGTTTAAGCAGGGTCGCATTTTACATGGAAATCCTCAGCGACTATAAAAAATACTTCTACCATCAACCTCTCGAAACCCAAGAGCATTGTGACACGCTTGTGGGTAACCCAGTCAAGGTTACAACCTTGATGAACACAAAAATATCAATACAGAAAGCTTTTCCGCGGATGAAACCTGGAAAAGTTTCATAGTCCAAAAACTCCAGTTCAGCTGATTAAGACAGACTGCGCTGTGTTTTATATTTACAAGATCACTGTACTTTATCATGCGATAAAAGCTTTGAGCTCTGGCAATATTTATTTCAAAAGCACCTCCAAAGAGGAACATATTGCAAGAAATCTGCAACATTGTGTCCCTTATTGATTGACTCAGTTCTCTCACGGTTTCCAGACTCAGAGAGGAGTGTTATTTCTTCTGTATACCCAGTTTTTCTAGAGCGATTTTGATGTCCCTTGCCACATAACCGTCGATGTGAAGAATATTATTATTAGAGTTGTCAAAGGCCACAACATCAGTCAGTGGATAGCTCCTTGCGGAGTGGACCTCATTTGGAACGGTGTTGAAAGAACCTTTCAGAATTACAGATTTATGAACTCCACCGAGTAATCCTTCATAATCTGTATCGCCACTTTCACCAACAAACACAGCCATATTCGAGAGCTGTAATCCCCATCTAACAAATAAATACCTGCAGAATAAAGTAAAAGAAAGATGACTTCCAAGAACTGAATATAACTGAAGTGCAGGAGAACTAGTTTTGTACAGACAGACAAAAAAGAAGAGCCACTCTAGTGGTTTGCACCAGCATTGGCTCTATTTAAAATCCAAACATAGTAACCATGATTAACAGGGAGCAGGAGCAATCAGTTTTGATCAATCCTCTAGGGCCCCCCTTTACTCGGACAGAAGATATGAGGGAGAGGAAAACTGACAAAAAGATGTATAGAAATGATGGAGCCCCATTATATAATTATGTGAGCCTTCTCTTCCCCCTCATGATTTTCTATCCAAGTAAACTAACACAGACTATAAACTCACATCCTTGTCATTTACTTGTATGATTGCTATTAAATTTGGGTATATCTCAGCAAGTTTAGAGTAGAGTTAACAAATTTACAATGTCTTGAAGCTGTTTTTACTAGGCCATTGGTCTATATTCACTGGTAAGACTACGGCAGTACTCATTCGGAAGTGGAAATATTGACAGAACAATTGGCGAGAGCAATGATTCTCATTAAAGATCTAGGTGATAACACATAGAGGATGGGACATCTGATGCTAACTAACAATCAATGATCCAACAATGATCCAAACATCGCTTTGCAAAGACAATATGACATCCATAATTGCACTAGGTAGTTGAAAAGAAAAACTAAAAGTATGGCATTGGTAACATAGTCTTCCAAAGATATTCCATAATGCTATTCCAAACATGTGGTTGAAGTTTGTTCTAAGATAAAATAAATGGTAACAGGTTTTGAATCTCAATTCTGATGATGATCTGTATTGATGCTGACTAAACAGAGTCAGAAACATGATAAGGATTATTTAAGAAGTATATTATATTTTGTAAACCTCACTCAAGTCTCAGAAGACAGAAATTTTAAAGAAAAAAAATCTATGAAAAGGACAATCTAGCAAAGAGAAAACTAACAGATTTGTCAACATTGCTTGGTCACCTTAGTGCTTGCGATCGAGAAGCTAGTACCGGAATGACGTTTAGCTTGCTACCATCGTGGCTATAAAGAACATGACAACGAAGGGCCTGGTTTCTCATCTGCTTCCGGAGCTCTTTAACAGGAGGAACCTGTGAATAATTTTCAGAATAAGCAATTATGCAATTACAGAGTAGTGCAGCCATACTTAATCCAACCAAGCAATTAAAATGGCACTATCAACAATGTGCCAAACAATTGACAGCCCAAGTTGCATAGCAACATTTTGTAACTGAAGTAATTAGATTTTACCCTGTCAATTGCATGAAAATTTTGCAAGGCTAAGTGATAAATCAAGAGAAAGACTAGACAAAGTTGCAAATGTAAGCTGTAACACTGACTCAATAAGTTACATCTACAATGACAAGTAGACATCCATTGTAAAATTATGATAATATACTTGGAAGTTTTTATAAGTAGCTGATTTTTAAGCAATCAGTTATGAAAAATACCTTCTTTTTTTTACTTCGCATGAAATTACATCATGTTTTGGAATTTATTATACAATTAAGGTTACATAACATAAGGATTGAATCTCTACCTATATGCACACACTCATTTTCACTAATTATTCCAGCTAAGAAGACATGTATCATCATAGGGTAGTTTACCAAACACTTGCTTTCTATTTGGTTCTACCAAATCACACCCTAGTAACGAAAATTACCAAATAGTCCCTCTCCTTAATTTCGTCTCTTGTTTTGGCCTTCAATTTTAAAAGCCCCTGCAAAGTTTGTTTCCACTAATTTCCATAGACTAGATTGCAAATCAGCTTGCAGTCTGATTTTCACTCCAAAACAATTTGTTTGCAGTCTTTTGCACCTAAAATGTTCATTTTGGAGGCTCTAACATTTCAATTGTGCAGCAGTGAATGTCTATGCAAAATGAATTCTAAATTAGCTTCTCTCAATCTAAGGTTCATTTTGAAGTCTCTTATATAAAGGATAGTCCGGTATACGAAGCTCCTACCTTGTAAAGTCCCGAAAAAGGATCCATTGTACATAGTCTTATCCTGCGCTACAAGAGATGGTTTTCAGAATCAAACTCGTGACCTCTAAATCATAAAGCAACAACTTTACCATTACGCCAAAGTTCCCCTTCTTTGAAATCTCTTACATCCTAATCAAAAATGATCACTTTTGGATTTCAAACATCCAAGTGGTGTATGAACATAAAAGTTTTCCATGACACTTGATTTCGAAATCAGCATGCATGGTCAATGGTTTAGATAAAAGTGA
>JBAMHZ010000117.1:5176545-5186897 GCA_037177395.1 Alpinia galanga
CTATGACCTCTGGATCATAAAGCAACAACTTTACCATTATGCCAAAGTTCCCCTTCTTTGAAATCTCTTACATCCTAATCTAAAATGATCACTTTTGGATTTCAAACATCCAAATGGTGTATGAACATAAAAGTTTTCCCATGACAATTGATTTCAAAATCAGCCTGCATGGTCTATGGTTTAGCTAAAAGTGAGGACATCATTTGGTAAAATTTCATAAATGGGTGTAGTTCGGCAAAAACCAACTAGAAGGGTGTGTCTTGGGAAATAGCCCAACATAATATTATTATGTTTGTTGTCGATAACAAATTAATGCAATAATATTCATTTTTATCAAATATTATTAGTGGCATTTTCTTGAGATTCTATATTTTTTTCCTTCATACATTTGAGAAGAAACACATAAAACCTGAGGTTTGATTCCACTAGAATATTAAAAAATTGTCCAACAAGTTGGACAACTTAAATTGTGTAGTTAGAAAAAAAAGTAATCGTTTTACAGTTAGGAAATAAAGATTTACCAGAGATGGGTTCTTCACTTTAAATGCATGGCAATAGGTCGAGGAACGTTCCACATCTTCAGTAACAATTTCTTCTTTTTCTCCATTTTGGGAATTAACTGAAGCAGCCCACCGAACTAAAGTCTTTTTCAACCCTTCTCCACCCCAACGATACTCAATTTGTGAATGATAGTCTATGTCAAGAGCAAAAGGTAGCTCAAAAGGATAAATAAGATCCTCTGAATTTGAAGATGGATAATAGATATCACTTCCACTGTTGCAGATAAAAGCATCAAAATCAGTAGGAACAATGCCTCCAGTTGTAAGGAGATTGTGTATCTCTGATATTGTTAAATGTGTTGCCAGAATAAAACCTATTGAACCCGACATACTGTCGCTTGAAGCCACAAAAGTACTTTCTATTATTGAAATAAGATCTGCGTCAATAACAGAGTCCACTGCAATCACAATAACATATTTCCTCCTTAACAATGGAAGCTTATGAGAGTTATGCTCGGATGCAAACTTCTGTGCAGGTCCTAAAACACCTTTTGATAAGTTTGCAACTGCGTTCTCCAAATTCTTCTTCTCATTAGCAGCAGCAGCATCTTCAGAACCTGTGGTATTGCCAACAGTACCACTATCTTCACGTTTTTCACTATCTAGTGAAAACTTTAAGTTCAATGATAGATCTTTGATATCTCTCAAGGAATCATTAGGTGAATCAGGTTCAGAATCTTCAAAACCATCATCTCTCCGCCGCCAATGAGGATGCCTTGGGCGGCACGAAAAAATTTTTGATAAGTACGTTTTGCAATGTTCTGGCCAGGAAAATTGGTGAATATTCTTTAAGCCATTCAGCTGACACCGTGCCCATAATTGCTTGTCTGAAACAAGCTTGTAAAGTGCATCAGCAATTGCTTTCTGATCATGGGGATCAACAAGAATACCATTGTCAAGAACCTGGAACGCAATTGGTTATAAAAAAATTGAGAATCAACTCAACTTAGATGATCCACTTCAGGGCATAAATAAAAACCATAGCGTGGCAGACTTGTATCTTAGACAATAAATAGTGAAATCAAAAAGCAAACCTTGTGTATATCAACAGGGCCGCCATTTTTTGTAGCCACTATAGGTAGACCATTGGCTGCAGCCTGCACTAACCAAAAAGAGAAAAAGTACACTGAAGAAAAAAAAAAAAACTCTAATCAGCAACTAACCTCTATCAGGGTAAGGCCAAATGGTTCGATAAAAGCAGGATTGATAAAAACACCCTGCAAAAGAGGCAAGCCAGTAGGGAGACAGGATTAACCTTTATGTCATACAATTCTCTGTCAGAATTGTGGTAATTTAGTACCAACTGTGAACTATAACTAGATAGTGGAATCAGGAAAAAAAAGATACAAAATAAGACATTCACAAAAGCCATAGAACAAATAAAAATCATCCATTTAGTCCAAAGTTAAATATTACTGAGGTAACAGCAGCAAATAAAAGAGTTGAAGTCACAAGTAAAACATATTGACACTTGAAAACTCTAATGGTATGTGGAACAGTAGAAGAATACTAGAGAACAAATCATTCTGAGCAAGGATAACTAATCACTAATATAGAAAACTTTAAAAACCTAAAAAGGGACAATTTCCAACAGCTAGCCCAAATATCAAATTGACACAATATGTAATCTAAAAAATATGTGTGTATCATCATTGATCATCATGCTGCAAATGAAATGAATGCACACTTCCAAGCTACAACAAATAAAAGCAAAAATAACAAATGTAAGGACTGAATTCCACATGTAAGGAATCGCTGACCAGAAGAATGAATGTCAAAGCAAGAATGCTAGAATAGTGGTCCAGAAAGAGATAAAATATACCAATCACAGATTTTCTTTTCACAATTTATTGTGTTGGACAATTGCAAGGAAAAAAAAAGTAGGTTTTAATCTGTTTGAGAAGAAGCAATCATGAATCCTTCAGTTTTTCTTTCCCTTTTATTTCTTCTGTTTCTTTTTCTTACTAATACACCCTAAAGATAATTGAAAAGATTCTCATTCTACAGGCTCATAAATCCAAACCACTAGCTCACAAATTCATCAATGAAGGCATTGCAGAGTTATTGCCTGTAAGTTGCAGCCCACTGTTTTTCCATAACAAAACAAATAGAAGCACTACAATTGTGATCTTAGTTTTAAAACAGAAATTGTACCTTTGTTTTTGCTGCCAGACGATAAATTTCAGGAACATCTGACTGCCTGTGATGTTTTGGATATGCCACTTGTCCATATAGATCATACTTGTCAATTAACTTTAAAACAGTAGTCAAAACTGACGAATTTGTACTTGACATTTCATCTATATCATCACGGTTACCCATTATAAGAGTCTGCAATCCGTAAATTAAACTTGAATTAGTTTACAGAAACTCAAATATTAAAGTGTTGACAAATATCTATAACAAAAAATGATAGTACAGTTCTAATTGAAGTAGAGAAACTTCCACATACAAGATTTGCAAGCTCTCTTAGTGGGCGACATTCACCAAATGCTTTCACAAGAGTAGTAATGTTCTTTTTTGGGTCAGGCCTTGAGAGTGCAAGAATCATAGGCTTTCGAGGATTTGTAAAGAACCGCATTATCTGACAGTTTTTATAAATCTCATTTAGCATATAAATGGATGAGATAAAAAAAAACTCTCAACCCCCCAACCCTATATATATATACATTAGAAGGAATTCACTACAACTAAAATCTAGAGTGTACGAAAAGCATGAGACCTCAGTCCAAATAGGTGGATCAGGGTTTGCTGGATTATCATCATTTCCTTCAGATTCACCATCAGCATCACCATCATGTGAAGCAACATGTTTAAATTCCATACCTGGAGGGATAACCTGAAAATTAACATATAAATATCAGTATTCAAAATTAAAAATCACGTCAAACAGATAGTTGAAGCCCATAGAAGTTAATGGGGAATGATTGCAGTTTTTCAACCTATAATAGTCCTTTCTACCAATATTTACTACATCAAGTGTGAAATTACATTTTAATCATTGTAAAACAAGATATTTACAATTAGATACTTCTAAAAGCCAAGTAATTATTTGGTAAGTGAGAAAATACAGTGTAACAGCTAACTTCTATTTCTTAAATGTAGGCATACATTTAATTTTCAAAGAAAGAAAATAAATGAAGCAAAATACTTACAACCATACGAGGCATATAACGGCCATAACAGCTTACACCACGCTTGATTCTAGCTCGTAGTTTCCTCTCAAGTATAACATCAAAACCATCATATAAGCGCCACTGTTCTTCGATCTCTTGTCTTGTACTTGTGATAACAATCTCAGAAGCATCAAGAGAAAGTTCCTCCGCCTCAATCCTCCGCATTATCTTGTAAGTTTCATTTATTTCTTCCCTTGTCTGTCGACCTTGCTTCAGTAGTTGCTCTAATTTATCTCTTCCAAGTGAGTGGCCTGTGAAAAGCATAGGAACATTTAATGCTCCAGAGAGTAAAGCAGCAGAGTCGCCTGCATCTGCATAATGCCCATGAATAGCAACAGGCCATACTGCCTTGCCCCCACCAATTTGCTCCCCTAGGACTTTTGACATCTGCATAACATGGCTAAGTGCACCATCAACAAACTCTTGAATATGTGGCCATAGAAGTTCTTTAGGAATATATTTATCTTTTGGTCCAAATGGAATGCGGATTATATATGGCCCACTGCTCTCACCCATCTCATGCATATTAGAGGTTCTTGGAGTCAGCATTTCTGTTGGTTCACCATAGCTCCAATCAACATCTGGAGCCAATATTTGCCTTGTAAGTAAATCAACTCTGTAAACTCCTGGCATTGAACCCAATGCCCTTGCAAGTTCAACAACATATTTCACCTAAAAGACGTATCACAGAATAAATCAGATCACTTATCTAGCCCTGGATTGAAGTAAAACCCACAAGTTGTTGCATAATTCAACAATTTCAGAATTTTAAGTAATATGTGGAATCAAGAAATGCAGAGTTGACAATGATCATGCAGTCAAGTTTATGATGAGTTAGATTAAGATGACATGCCAATGAGGTAGTAGCACATCAAATAATTCCATTTTCCTAGTCAAAACTGCAAACATATGGGATGAGAAAGACTAAGATCATATCCATGTATGAAAAGGAAAAAAAAAAAGGACTTATCATACTCTGACCTAAAGATGAAACTATTTAGCTACAAGTACCTGACCACCAGTATCAGAATCACGACCAAGCTCCATATTTTCACCCCGTATGAGACCATGAATGCTGCGTGGTAAAGAACTTTCCTCATAAACGGAAAAAAAATAGTAGAATGCAAATGGATAAGATATTGTCTTACCGCCCATAATACACACACAAAAAGAAAAGTGCTATACAGATATTGAACCATAGCTTAAGCAAGACGAAAAAACTAAAAGTGATCAGGTCCAGATTATGAGCAATGTGTCAATAATATATACAAGAGAAAACTTTCATTTATGATTCCATATTTCCATTTAATATGGTTTCCGTTCAATTCTAGTGCAACAAATTACTTAAAAGAACATTAAATTGTAGCTTTAGTCCTTGTTATTACATACAGCTTAGCAGCATATCCATTATGTTTTTTACATACAATGGATATTAATGGTCAAAGTATTGGGAAACTAAATAATAATAGTAGTCAGTAAATTAGTATATGAAAATGCAGCTATAGTTGAAAAGGTAAATGATAAAACAAGAGAAAATAAATAAAGATGGTATAGACAATCTTAAAAACCAATAGGTTCAATATAGTTAGACAAGTCAAATTGAGGTAGAAGAAGATTTTGGAAAACTTTAATTAACAAAATTAAATGTGATTTAAAGATCAACAGCAGTGCCAATGATTTCGTTTACATAATTGAATTTAGTTCCTTTTTGGGGCGGTGTTAGTTCAATTTAAGCTCCGCTTTAAAAAGTTGGGTTCTATGTTCTTATAATTAAAGCTCCGAGTTTAGTCTATTTACACACTCATCAATTAGCAAAATATCATCAACCAACTAATGTGCACCAATAAATTTATTAAAGGGTAGTCCAGTGCATGAAGCTTCTACTAATACGGTGTCTCGAGAAAGTGTCTATTGTATGCAGTCTTACTCTGCATTACAAGAAACTGGTTCTACGACTCGAACCCATGATCATCACGTCCCATGGTGGCAACTTTACTATTGCACCATAGCTCCCCTTCCACCAAAGAATTTATTATGAAAAGTAATTGATAACTTCACCTAGTACCAATGCTAAATGATAGGATCTTGGATTTAACCCCTAATGTAATTCTACATTTATAAGAAAACCATCTATCACAATCTTAGTAGTTATAACACTAAAAACTATGATATTATTTAAATCCTTTGATTCATCGATATAATTGTTAGATATTATTTGATTCTTAAAATAAACAAATAAATGTCTAGAAACTATATCATAAGTTCTTTTATTCGGAAAAAATTAGTATATTCCTCCTTTTCTCTATATTTTTCAATTATGTGTGCTATTAAATAAATAACATTATAGTTAAACTTATTGAAATGAAAATAAAATGTTTTTCATATGTTTATTTTATATCTTCTAGCAATCCTTTCCCAAATTGTCATGATAAGAACATCAACTTAAAACCTCTATAAGGACAAGATTGCATACTACATTTTTCTTAATAAATCGAGACTAGAAATTATGCTTTAGCATAGTTAACAAATTATGCTTATCATCTGGACATATACTTCTACTTACTTTCAGCAAATGTATCTTCTAAGAATTAGTGAATATCAGAGAAGTTCAATACAAAGGTTTTTACTTCTTACCCCAGGAAATTATATTAAGAATAATAAGTTAAGTTAGCTAAAAGCAAAAGATCGTATTCCAATTTGGTCCCGTAAGTCTAGGTTTGTTCAACTAGTTTAACCAAAAACCGGCCCCTGTCTGGTCCAGATCATATCCCAAAAACCAGAATAAAAAAGTAAGACGACTCTGACCTGCTGATCTAGTTTTGCAATTCTAATCTCTTTATGTTTTTGTTTTTTTTTATACCAGATTGAACTTCAAAAACTGCTGCCATCCCAGTCCTCAGAACTGTCCAGGCCCATAAATATTGGTGTACAAAAGAATTCTGAGCTTCTTCTAAAAATAATAAATGACAATGATCATCGTCGTTCTTCTACATTCATAAGTATATACAGATTGCAAATTAGAAGATAAGAATGGCATCTAGGGGAGCATAACAATATTTTCGCTTATGCAATTGGCAACTGGGTCCATACCTTATCAACACTATATATAACTTTCTGTCCTTGTACTGGCTTGCCCAGGCTTCAATGGCTTCAGCAGAGCTAATCCTTGGCATTCTGCTTCTGTTACTATCACCATGAGCTGACAGATCATTACTGGCATCTCCTTTTTCTCCTTCAGAAAGATCTTCAGACATATCAGCAGTTGCATCACGGCGAGCCCTTTCACGTTCGAGGCGGCATTTGGATATACCAAGAGCTTCCTCTCCCTCAATCTACTCTTGGATATCAAAAAGAAACAGATATTGGTTCCACGGTATAATCATAAACATGGCCGTATATATTCTAAATTCAACCAGAAACATTGGTTTTCCTTCATATGTACTTTAAAAAAGAAAATATCCTCAAATCACACCAGACAAAATAAAAAATGAGTTCAACAGTATGCAGATAAGATTAAGGAATACCACCGGATCCGTGTTAATTTTCAGTTCCAATGCCAAAGAAGAAGGTAAAGCGGCAACAAAAAAAACATAATCTAATGAATTCCTCCACTAGAATAGACAAATCCATCAGTAAATTTCACGTAATTTGGATTGTAATTGTTCATCAAATTTTACTATTACAGCAAGCAGCCACAAATCTAACTATTTTTGTGTCAACTACATCGTTCTTATTTTTCTGTTGAACTCTATGTATACTTAATAGTTAATATCAAACTTTGAAATCTCATTTCAAGTTGTCCCAAGCTGGAATGAGATGTGTCAGCATCGCCATACATATTGATACACCATGTTGAAGGCACTGAGAAGGAGGTGAAGAAAAAACAGGGACAAAAAAAAGCAGAAGATCTGAGAATGAGAAGAAAGAAACTAATACCTCACTCCCACTGCAGCTTCACGTGGTGTCACATGCTCATAGTCTCCACAAGCTTTATGTAGTGAACCCTAACCTCCTCATTGCATATTGTTTCTCGAATGGATCTCACGGTGAACCCTACCCATCAGATTGTGTATCTCGGAAGCAGGTAACAAGACAGAACTTACAAATGAAGTAGATCTCATGTGGCTTTTGTAGATTCGAGCTTTGATATTCAATCTACTGCAACTTTTTGTGTCCGTGAATGGTGAGATTCCATTTTTATCATATTGAATTTGTGTTTTTATTGGTATATTTGCTTCTTCAGTTTTATTCTTTCTATGATTATGAGTAAGATGTATGTTATGAAATTTACAGCTCTCCTGCTTAGCTTTCCTAGTGATTCTTCCAATTTCAAGAGTGTATGTCAAGTTAGCAGCTGATTTTATGGGATTGCTTGTTAGAGGTATGTTATGTCTTGGGAAAACTCTAAAGAGCACTAACATTAATAACTACTGCAATTTTTATTATTAGAACCAAGAAAATTTCTTATGCTTAGACTGTGGCAAGCTTTGTGTCTTGGCATCCATTGATGGCATATGCCTAAAATTTGAGATCATAGATAACATATATCCATGACTAATGTAGTCAGTTTCACGAACCACTAATTCATATTCAACTTTTGTTCAGTAGATCCAAACTTAAGCTATAATATTGGATTCCATTAACTTGAGGACAAACACATTCATTATGACGGTTCCATGAATAAAAAGCTTAGAGATAAGCCCATTGCAAATACATGCTACTAAGCTTAAATAGTTTCATTTTTAATGATAATACAGATATAGTCTGCCTTGAACATTAATGCAGTACTTTGTTTCATAGGATCAAAACAAAGCCTCCTGCAACCTTTTGATGCTATTATTTTTTGCAATACTAGGCCAGATAAGGTTTTGTGGTTGACAGGATGCAGGAAATTTCTACAATTAACTTTACTCAACCTCATGAAGACTAGCTCATGGAATATCTTTAATTTGAAGAAAAAGACAGTGATACTTCCTACTCCTGTCCTTCGGATGTAGATGCAAAAAGGAAATCGATTTACAAGCAAATCAAACGTCGGTTAACTGCAGTAACACCTAAGAATGATTAAAGAGGCATCCTAAAATTTAACCCGCAAATGTATCCAACAGTTCGGGACCGTTAGTAATCCCCAAATTTCATGGCAAAAAAAAAAAAAGCAGGAAAAAAGACCATATGACTAGAAATCTAGGAGAAAGCTTAGGACTACAAATCTTTAAAAAAAAAAGAATAAAATAAATAATAATAATCACCTGCTTCTTCTTGCGAGCCAAATTCCAAATCCTCCAAGACATGTTCTCCAGTCTCGTGTTCCTCTCCTGCGGGCTCCTCATAGCCGCGGCCTACCAAGACCAAATTTCTCATCCCATAAACCATTTTTTCCTTGAATCGAAGAACAATATTCCTTCAACCAGGGCGTAGAATTTTTTTTTTTTTTTTTTTGTTTAAGAAAAAAACAACTCGAGCTGAATATGATTACCCGGACCCAGGTCTTGTACAGATCCGTCTCGTCGAAGCCGGTGATGACCTCCTCCACGAAGTATCGGGTGGGGCTAAAGCTCCCCCTCTCCCGCAGCAGCAACGAGGAGGCCTTGGCGGCGTCGATGCCGGGGCCGGCGTCCAGTATCGCCTCTAGGTAGCTGTTGATCCAATCATTCCCCGCCATAGCCAACGCAGCACACTGCTCGCAGGGAGGGTGAGAATGGGAAGGAGGAGTCTGGAGAGCTCGATCTCTCCCTACTTTTCCCCCCTCTTCCTTTCTCTTGGTATTTATACTCCCTTAGTCCTGCAACAGCAACAAGCAGCAGAGGAAGCGGTGCGGAGGGGCAAGCAACGGAGCGAGAGAAACGGGCAAGAAAAGGGAGGCTCCGAATCTCAAAATTCCCGTGCGCCCTTCCCCACGAAACCGATATGCGGCATCGACCATCCACCATCGATGATCACTAGCTGCTTTATGATTTGCGAACAGAAGCTACTGGAAGACGATGGCGATGGGCGATCTCATAATTTTTTACATGAGGACTCACCGACGATAATTAACTAATGAGGACTGAAGAAGTGGGAGATGGAACATATTCCAAGAATTATCGTTGATTTGATTTTTTTCGTGATGCTCTTTCCATATCATAATTATGGAAGGAGCTGATCAATAAATTTATTTATTTTAAAAGGTAGTCTTCGTCGTCAGTTTCACCAAAGGACTCTTTTTATAAAAAAAACACCCAAAATTTTTTTTTTATTAAAACATTCTTTATCTTTTAAAATTATTATTTTTAACTTAATTAAATTTACACTAAGACAATATGATTTAAATAAAATTAATTAATATTTTATATGTAATAATTTTGTTTAAACTGAGTTGATTTATATATTATAATAGTTACATTGTAGCTATATATATAGAGAGAGAAATGTTAGTCTATGCGTTTTCCATATGTGTCGCATGAGAGTCGTCGTTGTTCGCCGCGCCTATCGCCGTTTGTCGTCGGAATTCGTCGTCGTCAGAGCCAAACTATAACCCATTTGGACAGGTGAACCCTAAGGGGTCGGTGCCGGAGGGATTCCAACCGGAAACGACTGAAATTGCAGCCGCCAATGACGCGATCACTGGCGCCGAGAT
>JBAMHZ010000117.1:5207887-5219902 GCA_037177395.1 Alpinia galanga
TGAACGGTTTTAGGCTTAGTAGAGTAAAGACAAAATATAAAATTCAAATTTAGCAATATTAAATATAATGAGACAAATGTTAAAATACGAGAGGATGAATTATCTGTAACTTAGAGCTTTAAATATTTAGAATCATTTTTATAAGACGATGGAGGAATTGAGAAAGATATTTTATATATAACACAAGCAGGATGGTTGAAGTGGAGGAGAGTATCGAGCGTTTTATATTATCATTAAGTAACTTACTTAATAGAAAGTTTTACAAATTTGCGATTAGACCTACTATGTTATATGAAGCTGAATATTGAGCTACGACTCGAGCACATGAGTAGAAAATTAGAGTTGCAGAGATGAAGATATTAAGATAAATGTGTGGATATATGAGGATGGACATAATAAGAAATGAGAACATTAGAGAGAAAGTTGAAGTTGCATCTATTGAGGGAAAACTCTGAAAAACATATTTAAGGTGGTACGAATATATACTTAGAAGATCAACCAATACTCCAGTTAGGCGATATGAAATCAAGACAAATACACACATTAAACGTGAAAGAGGAAGATAAAAAAAACTTAGTTAGCAACAATAAAACAAGATAAAATTTATTTAAATATAAATAATGATATAGTGAGAAATAAAGCTTAATGACCTAGTAGATCCCACCTAGTATGATAAAACTTAGTTCTTATTGTTATAATATTATAATAATTTAGCTATAGTATTTTTCATCTCTAATTCAACCAATGAAATTTACTGTATTAATTTTAAAATAATATTTATTTCATTTAGTAACGGAATTAAATCCATATATATCATTAAATAATTAGTGACATACTCTAATTCCATCGTTAAATATAGCGATTAAATATTTAATTTGATCCTTATACTTAGTTATGGAATTAACTTCGCATGATGACTTATTATGACCGATTCCAAGTCCAGATAAAGGAGGAGGATTGCATTAGGTTGCTAGATAGTATCAAACTATAAAAAATATTCATGAATAGATCCACTAAACTATACTTAGTTATGAAATTCAATTCGAACTCAAAAATAATAACAAAATTTAAATTCGGTCTTTAAATTTAGTAACTTTCATTGCTAAATTCTTTACAAATTATAATTAAATTATAATAAATTAGTGATGAATTTTAGTTTTGTTATTAAATATAAGGATCAAATATTCAATTAGATCATTAAATTAGCAATTGAATATTAAATTCAATAACTAAATTAACAATCTAATTTAAAATCAATTATTAAATATTATCGACGAAATTAAACATCGGTCGCTTAAATTTTAGCGACAAAATTAAATCCGATTCGCTATATTAGCAATCGATTTTTAATTCTGTTGTCAATATTTAAATGTTAAAATTTAGCAACGGATGTTTAATTCCGTTGTCGATATTTAATTTAATGATCGATTTTTAATTCAATAGCTAAGCTAAGTTAATGACCGAATTTTGCTAACAAAAATATAAAAAAAAAACTAGCAAATCTCTTCATCCCATCGTAAGACGCGGATCTGTGCTGCCTGTCTCTGTTGGTACAGGTGATCAGGAGGCGTGCCTGGATCTCGAACAGGGACAGCTGCTTCCCAAATGGCTACACGATTATCATGTGCATGGTCAAGTGACCATCTCGTTACGCCATTTCCATAAGTTCTCCTCAATTTCCTACCACGTAGGGAGGGGAGTGGGCCGGTCGTTTGCGTTATTTGATCCTCCAAAGAATGTGGAGGTAGAAAAGCGGGTACTACTAAATCGGTGACGCTGAGCTCAGCAGTCCTTTCGATTCCTTTATATTTTTTTCCCCTTCAAGTCACGGCTCCCCCATCAAATCGCCTGCCTCTTCCTCCTTATTCCTCATCCATCGCCACTTTGCGATTGTAATCCGTTTCGCGTTCATCGTCAACGATCTCCACGGTAAGAAACACGAATCTCCAATCTCGGATATATCGTCGTCGTTCTTGTTATTGCAGTAATCCAGTGATCTCTGGGCGCAGCGGTTTATCGATCTCTTCCTGACCTTGTTGGTCTCTTTCGTGGTGGATTTGATCTATTTTTGTCTTGCCTCTTTAGGGTTACAAAGCGGGAATCGATCGATAAACCTCTGCATCCGGATTGTATCCATCCTTTTCCCCTACTTTTTTTTTCTTTTTTTTCTTTGTTTTCCTTTAGCTTTTTCATTAAAATATGACCTGATTTGAACTGTTGGGAGCTGAATAAGTTAATGTGCAGACGTTTTAGACGGTATTTAATGGTGTTAAATGCATTGAGATCGTTTAGAAAGTGGACTCAGAAAGGCATGATCCATGATCCTAAGCTGAAGGCTAGTTTGCTTTGGGCAAGAGCTGCAAGCTAGTAATTTTTTTTTACCTATATGAATGTTTATATCTCGATCTTCCTCAAGTTCGTTTTAGTCTCGGAATGATTGAAATGACAGTACTACGATCTATTATCGTTCTAGAATCATGTCGATTGATATTCCCAGTTCAGTTCCACTATGCACAGATTGCTGCTACCTGTTTGTAGCATAGGCAAGATTTGACTGATTTCAATTGATGATTGAGGTTTATATCGTGTCTTGGAAAGAAAAGGCCAATGGGGTTCAGGTATGCAATAACTACAGAAAACTGGAAATGTGAATGACAGCTTTCCTACATTTATTTCATTTCCTTGCCTAACCAGCCAATTTTTTTTTTCTATTTACAATTTGCAACACTCGATCTCCATGACGATCTTATCAGATTGATTGCCGAAACTGAGTTCCCAGGTGACTCTGCTCCATTAGGATCTTCCTTAGAGGGGAATAATAAGATTTTCCCTTTGAGTACTACAGTAGGCTTCTCCAGGCTGCAGTCCTCCTTGTTGGTCCAGAAGAGACTATCATCAAGAAAGCCAAGTGCCACTTTCTATCACTGTAGTAAAGGATGGGAACCGTCGCCTCTGCTGCGGCTGCGCTACTAGTCGAGCATGATCAAGAAAGCCCAAGCCTTTCTGCTGCGGCTGCGCGGCTGGTCGAGCATAAGATAATCATCCAATATATTTGTTTCTGCAAAGTTGAGCCGGTTCGTCCACCAAATCTGTACGCCAAAGAAGCCGCTGCAGCGTCCAACGCCTCCGGTCAGCCGGTGGGACGATTGCTCTGCGTTTTTTCGGCGCCTGCTGGTGGAAATTCTGGTGGGGTTGCGCAGCATATGGATACGACTTCGCCGTCTCAACTTTTCTGCTAGTAGACATGCTGTCGGAAACTACTCATTCATTCAAGACTTGGTATTTGATCCCATCTTCCTCGTTTGATTTCCTATTGACATCAACTTCAACGTGTTCATCTTTTCCTTTGATCATACTCTTTGTCAACTGAATTACAACCATGTGCAGATGAACCAACACTGGAATTCGACGGCGACGGATTGATGTGCCTTCATGACATACGAGGCGCGATCTCTGTTGGAAACATCGTCGGCTGCTGCTGCGATCATTTCGTCCCGAACAGAACCATTGCTTGCCCACGATCTGCTCGCAAGCCGGTCGTTCGTCAGCCATGAGCCCACTAACACCTGACAGCGAGCCCGCCGGTCGTGGCCTGCAAGCTATCGACCCGGATTGCGAGTCCGACGGCAAGTTCGTGGCGTACATTTCATGACAAACGAATGGACCGTGTTATGAGTGGGCCGTGGACTGAACGCAGCATGATTTAGTCCGGTTTGGGTGGGTCGGGAGGTTCGAGTCCGAACCTGCGCCGCTTGCCACTTAACAGTTGACGTCCTGTTACACCTTTCGATCGATTCAAGAAGCTATGGATCTCAGGCGGCATCCTGGTGTCCGGCGGTGGAGCAGACGCCGGAGGAACTGAGAAGAGCACCATCTACTCGCAGCGCCTTCGAATGGTTGGTACCCTTTCCCTTTTTTCTCCTTTGATCTGCATAAAGCCAGATTATGAAGAGAGCACTACAATGGCAATACATTTTGAAGCTTTTGATTCTCTAGAACGATTTGTTACGGTGCTTATGAATTAGGGAAATCTCCTTTGACGTAACCTGATACCGCTACCGAAATATCAGATCGTTGATGATTTCGCGACTTTGAACAAATAGAGAAGAAACAAGCTCGCGAACTGCGATCAAAATTGTCCATAGCTCAGTTACCTTGCGAACATAAACTTTTTAGCGTGTATTTGATTTAAGGTAACTATTGATAACTTTAGTTATCAATCTAAGATTATATTATTTAATTCTATTTGATCATATTACGAAGAGTGATTTTTCTTAATTCCGGATTTATGTATGATAATCTGATAATTACACAATCAAAGTTCTACACCCTTAGATTTTTGCTTGCTGCATTTTTCTCTTTGTTTGTGTGGAAAACAAGTACTTGGAATTGGAATAAGTTGGCATCATTTATGCCTGAGGCTTCAAATACTTTATGTTTTCTTTCAGGAGACTGATGGTTGATTCTTGCTAAAGTTGATCATAGTTTGAATCATGTTCTTCCACAAAGTTCCGTTTGTTTTCTTAATCCTGTGCAAATCATTTAAATTTCATTTTTTTTCCTTCGTTGAAATTTCTAATATGCGCTGCAGCATTAGTTTCTTCGAAAACAAGAATCTATTGCAATCCTTTAAATCTCGTAGTTCAAAATATTTCCTCTTTTCTATTAGCCTTCTGACTATTAATTTCTTACTCTGTGCACATCAATGTTGGAATATAAAGAAGATATAATCTCTTTAATTTTTACCTCGATCAAGATTCCTTTCCTTCAAATGCATCATTACAAAGGAAGACAGTGGTAAAAGAAAATTCCTCCACAGTCCCTAGTACAGAAACATCGACAAAGAGAAAGAGAAAAAAAAAAAAATTCCATCATGGGTTCCTATGTCGTACCTTCCATCAATTCAATGTTTGGCTGCTAACTGCAACACTTTTCACTTAAAAATTACCAGCCATGGTGTCATGGAGAAAGCAAAGCGAACCTTTCAACTTAAGATATTGGCACCATTTAGGGCACATGCAAAAATCTTTTAGGAGACAATGACCTTTATTTCCCTAACCTTTTCCCATCAGTGAGAGGATCAATGCTTGCTGTAGGTTCTCAATAATTCGTTTGTCCTCTCTGTCTTTGCCAATAGTTCCTTCATAATTGAGGCTACACACTTGAGGTTCATATGTTTTTTCTGTGAAATTTTCATACACCAAGTGGGTCAAAAGTGTTGGCTGTAAAATATACAACTTGAAGCAGCATTCAAAGGAAGTTCTTTTGTGTTAGGAACCACACTTAATTCACATATATATTATATATATTGCTATGAAATTTTCATTCACCAGGTGGGTCAAAAGAATTGCTGTAAAATTTACAGCTTAAAGCAGCATTTCAGAGGCAGTTCTTTTGAGTGTAGCCAAAGATCAAAAGCATCATCACTAATGAAATTGTAGTGGCTCCATGTTTATCTAACCCTCTGAATGAATTTTTACCTCTGGTTTATTTTGTAGTCTTCTCTGAGGTTTACTTAACTCGGTTCAAATTGACATGGAATAAAATAATTCTTCTTGAGGAATGAAATAAAGTAGGAATCAAGTACAAACATCAATCCTTAGTAACAAGTAAAATAATATCATCTTGATACCAGTTTAATTTTCAAATGATTGGACAGCATTTGAGCTTCTGTCTAGCTGAAGAAACTGATCATTTGCCACTAATGCTTAAATTCCCCTCCTGTTGTTGATTCAACCGAACAGGTGTCACTGGATTTCAACTAAAACATGTGACTGAGAGATACCCCAGTGAATCCACATCTCTTGGGACTCACTTTTGTCTATGAGAATTTGTCAAAGAATCACAAGCTGGCAGTAGAATGAGACCTTGCCGGTCAACCTAGAAAGCAGAGGACTGCATGTAATGTGAAATTTTCATGGTATCTCCACCACCCTTTAGCCACACATCACCTCAAGCCACCCCCACCATTGGCTCAAAAGCCTTGGCCTGCTATAAATGAACCCCCACTGAACTCTTACAATCCTTGAGCAGCCAATCTTATTCAACACACAGTCTAGGAGCACCCAATAGAGTGTGAATCAAATGGGAGGAAGCCAATCCATCACTTCTAGTGTTTCTTCTTTTTTCTGCTTCAGGTGCACAGATGATGAAGAGGAGAGGGAGCCAAAGCACAACCCTCCGAGGAAGGTAAGACCCAGCGACGATGACAGTTGCCACTGGGTTGGTGCGCCGGATGTGGACACGAAAGCCTCTGCCTTCATAGCCAAGTTTCATGAAGCTCGCTTCATGGACCTTGAGACTTAAATCTAAAGCAAGAAGATTGAATATGTTTGCTCTGTACAGTCTAGCTGGTAGCTGTAGATATTTGTTTGATCTAAATTAGTATGATAACTATGTTATCTTGTGGTCCATATATGCCTTGTACTTGGTAGGATGATCTATTTATATGGAAGGAATAACATTTGTAGTTTGTTAATAACTGACACTTTCTTCTTCCACTTCATGTTTGTTTCATGCTATCGCAATCCATTAAGCTCCGAAAACAGTTAAGCGCGCTCGAGTGAGAATAGTATCTCATTGATTTTTCTCCTATCCTCCTCTGAAGGCTGAATTTGTTAGTGTTTTTGCTATAAGCTTATGCTTTTTTTTTTTGGGTTATCTAGCGACTGAACTAGCAAAATTGTATAATCACATAACACAGATTAATAGTGGATGACAAATATATATATATATAGTTTTTTATTTTTTATGGGAAAATAAAAATAAAAAGTGAATTTGTTAGTGTTTTCAATTTGAGCTTATGTTTTTTTTTTTTTGAATTTTTTAGGGATAAAAGGTATCTAATTTTTATATAGTTACTGAACTATTAAACCAAGACTGTTAGTTCCAATTGGGATATCCAAATCTGTCACATGATCCATATTAATAGCTGATGGCAAATATGTTTATATATTTTTATTTCTTATGGAAATAAAAAATAAAAAGTGAAAACATTTTACTAATCAAACATTTATAAAAACCAACGCTTGATTTGAATCTTTTTAATGAGCATTTTCATAGATGCGATTTCTTTGAATAAACTTTTGAGAAGAAACTATTGGTCCTGGGAATTTATTAATCCAATATTATAGGTATTTTGTGCAATTAATTATTATAATTAATACTAACTATTTTAATTATAACATATTACGGGAAAGTCGGCGCCTGCCTGTTCCTGTTCTGTAGGGCTCCAGCTCGTCCACTTATTTAACGCCATGTAGACGGGACCGCGAGCTCAACCAATCATCTCTGTTCTTAAATTTGAACCCTGGCTCCTGACGTGCACCGTTACTCAAAACACCCACTCGAGTTTTGATAGGTACAAGATCGTAATCTGAAGTGCGTTCGTCTTTAGATCCAATAACGAGATAGGTATTTTGTTGGGTTCGTAATATCGGTAGGAAATATTTTGCTCCTGCCCTTCCTTCTCCTTTTGAATCACTTCCCTCTAGTTTTAACATTCACATCGCCGTAAAAAGAACGTGACCGATCTCTCTCCCTCCCCGAGTTCAGCAGTAGCAGAGCAGCAATGGCGTCGATCCGAACGGGTAGATGCGCTCGAGCGCCGGGGAAGCGGACCGCAAAGCACGCGAGCTCCTCTTCGACCTCGTCGCCTCCTCGGCCCTCCTTCGGTAATGCCAATGGCGAAGAAGGCGGCGCAAATGTCGACCGTGTCCTCTTTAAGAACCTCGTGGACATGGTCCCCCTTGTCGAGTCGCTCATGGTCGACGCCCTTTCCACTTATTTGGCTTTTCCATCGCCCGATTTACTGTTCTTTGTTTTTCCCTTTTCGAATCCATGTTAATGGGCTTCTCCGGATTTGTGGTAGGATCGGAAGCCGAATCCTTCGTTTAGACGGCGGGCGTCAGTGGTGTACACACCCGCTCCTCAGGCGAGAAAGGTGAGGCCTTTTGTATCTTATCCCTTTTCGTATTTTGCTCTTTTTTGTTCTTACGTTTCTTAGATCAATATTTCGCAACATTCAGCTCAGGAGCGTATACCCCGATAGCTTAGCATTTTAGTCTAATGGTAGCTTCCGATGAAAGGAAAAACTGATTTTGCTGCAACGTGCTTGACCTTCGTTTTCTTTTTCATTAATTTTTATCTACCTGAAAATGTTTCTAACCAATCTTCTCCTCTGGCAATTTTTTTTAATTATTCCTTTTTGGGGTTGGTTTCTGATGCATTATTGCAACATTAATCATGAACTCTAAAACTAGGATGTCGGCTGGTGGGACTAATTTCCTCCCCAACGGAAGTTTATGCTATGGGAAAAGGATGTCATATCCAAAGGTCCAGTTATTACTGTTTACTACCTAAGTGTTAACATGATCAAATGGATAAATAAACAAGTGAAATATAAGATGTAATAGAGATGGTGTAGCTTGGTTTTTGTTGAAACTATTGACCTCCCATAGGTACGTAAATTAACCAATTGTAGTTCTGATAGTTTTGTGTAGCGAATATTACCATTTGCAGTCTTAACCGTTGTTTCAGAATTCAATTTTCTAATTTGACAGATTGTCTTGAGAATCGAACCGCATTACTAGACTTTTTTTTTTATCTGCCAACTTCTCAGTTCTTGCCAAACAATACCCTTTTTCTTATAATTCAAAAGATGCTTTTTTGATCATCTGAGTTTCTATTGTAAAGATATCAGTGATATTAGAGTTATTTGACCAGGGCAATTGTCATTGTCAAAATACAGGTTGTTGATCAAAATGGAAAGGTAAGTGCTCAACCACATTCAGCTAAAAGGCAAATTGATCGTGGAGATAATGTGGCAAATAAGGAACCAGATAAACTAGATGCTATTTCTGGTTTATCAAGTTTTTCATCAAACTCATTGTTGTCTGAAGAACTCGTTAAGAATGGTGAAGAGTTAAAAATGTTGAGGGAACAAATTGAAGAACTTCAGAAAAATTTTCTGGAAAAAGATGAAGCTTTAAGAGCTTTAAAGGACACAATAACAGAAATGAATGGAGTTAATGAGACACTTAGAGAATTGAAGCAGCAAATTATGGAGAGAGATTCTTTGATGACAAATGCAAATCTGCAGCTGACTAACACGGAGGTACTTAACTTTGTATACATATGGTCCCATTATTTCTATGTTTAAAATTTATTTGTTGAATAGTATAAGGGAGTTGTTATGGATCAAATTCCTTTTAAGATACGCATGTATTTAATTTTTTTTAAAAAAAAATTCAATTACGCTAATCTCCACAGTTCTTGTTTTGTGACTGTCCAATTCAATTTACATCAAGTCATCACAGGTCCAAAAGCCATAGTTGTCATTTGTTCAGTTGAATACTTCAAATCTCTATCACTGTCACACCTAATAGGAAGAGTAGCAGTCCTGTTATGCTGTATTGTTCAATGCTGTCCCTTGAAATAATCTCTCAATTTTGTTTCTACCTTCCCTTTGTCTGGACTAGTTTAATCGTTGCTGTTAACCGTAAGGTATATTGAGATTCCATCCACGACCCTAAGTTTGTCTCTATATGTATACATACGACGGCTGTCATAAATATAATGTCCTTCCCAATTTATTTTCTTTGACCAAAGCACTTATTTTTTTAATATACAGATTAAGCTTGAAGAAAGGCAAGCTGCTCTGGAGAAATTAGAGTTGGAAGTCACAGAGTCAAACAGTAAAATAGAGGAACTTCAGGGAGTTCTGGATTCCACTAATTTTGAGATCACTGCATTTCTTAAATTTTTTAATGAACTGTCAAAGATACATCCCGATTCTGCTTCTGATGGCATAGCAACCTTTGGAGGTGTGGATCATCTTCCACATATAGTATGATTCTATCTCTGTTACTTTTACTAAAAATTCATTCCTTAATGAAACATGATGAATTTGAAGACTAGCTACAAAAAATGTTTATTCATTACATTTTGTAGACGTTTGCATCTCATTTGAAGTATGATGTTTGCTGCATATAATGTTATTTTTTAGGGCGGTTTCATGTTTGGTTTACCACAAATTGCAGTTGCTGCCTGCACGTTACAACAAAAGCCCATTATAATATAAATTATGAAGATCACAAATGATAAATATAGACAATTAGTATATATGAAGATAATCTTATGTCAATATTTTAGCAAATTAAAGATAAAATAAAATTAGGAAGCATAAAAATCTGAGATGTGTCCACTGTAGTGTGATTATCAAATTTTTCTTTGTTCTCATATGAAGATTTCAATCAATTAATAAAGAATAGACTACGAAAGATATATTTATTTATATTGTAACAAAGTGCTTGTCATAGATCACATGAATTTCTTTAGAAAGTTAATCTTTTATTTCATGTAGCTTGGTCTGGTACCCTATCTCAACTTTCCTTACTGACATTTCATCATATGACACAAGTCTTGGATAAGAATATCAATTAGTATAAAGGAATCAAATATCTCACATAAAAGTATCTGAATATCCGATTTCTATGTTACACTTAGCTCCGGTTGCAAGTGACAACTGTATTTCCATCCAGGTAAATGAATGACCGGAAAATGTTGAAACAGATTTAAACTGTTCTTTCTAGTCATTGTCAATTACCATTGATTGACTCGGAAATTCCTTCTGTGGTAAAATAAAATTGTTTATTTTGAGTAGGATGACTGACGTGGAGTGGAGAGAGAATTGTTCGGTCTCATTGTCTAAATAAATCAGGTTGTTAAAAGCTCACGACAGATCTGACTCAGATACATTTTTACTTATGTCTCAGCAAGAGACACCTCTTAGTGGATCTATTCATGTCTCGACAAACATATTTAGCTTGGATGACACTTCTATCCATGTCTCGGCAAAAGATATTTCTCGACGGATTTACTCATGTCTCGACAAATATACTTAGTTCGGATGACACTTTTATCCATGTTTCGGTAAGAGATATTTTTCGACGGATTTACTCATGTCTCGGCAAGAGACCCAACTCAAATACACTTTTATCTATATCTCGGCAAAAGACATCTCTCGACGGATCTACTCATGTCTCGGCAAAAGACATCTCTCGGCGGATCTACTCGTATCTTAGCAAGAGACATTTCTTGGCAGATCTATTCATGTCTCGACAAAAGACTCAACTCAAATACATTTCTATCCATGTCTCAGCAAGAGACATCTTTTAGCGGATCTACTTATGTCTCGATAGACATGCTTAACTCGGATGACATTTATGTTCGTGTCTCAGAGGACGTCTTAATTTATCATATATTTATTTCAAGACGATACTGATCTCTATGCACCATATGTTCTATGACATCAAGCAACACCTATCATATCAATTTATGAGGTATTGTTTTCCACTCGCCCTTTACACGGTACATTTATAGAGTTATGTCTCCTCACAGAGGCTACATTAATAGAAATATGATGTTCTTTATTCACTGTTATTCCATGTTATTGCCAGAGCCTCTTAATTAACTATTCTATATAAAAAGACTAAAAAAATAAAAGTGGGGTTCAGGTTTTCGGTACTAATTTTCTGTAATAGTTTATTCTTTCCTTCTCCTCCTCCACTTCTTGACTTAAGCGTCGGAGTAATAATACCGGAGTACTTTCAGCGTCTTCCGTCACTCCGTTTTCAATCCCTTTTTCAGGTGCTCAGGTTTAGTGTTAATGGGGACCTTTATTTCACTTTCCTGAATGTACTTCTTCCTATTTAAGCTAGAGGAACATTGACATCGGTCTCCTATTATATTATTACTGTTTGACTACATCCTCCGTCTATCACTGAGTCATCGTCATTAATTGACCTTCTGTTATATCTTGAATTTCGAACAGCAACAATTGATGAACATGATATCCAGACGATGGAAGAGGCAAGACTCACCTGCATTGCAGCTGTTGCTACTGCAGCCGCGGAGGCAAGGTTCCAACTTCAATCTCTTGTTATGAACTGCCACTAGGAACTGCAATGGTAGTCATCTCCTTTGTTCAAATCAATAGCTTTTCATCTGTTTTTT
>JBAMHZ010000117.1:5239884-5271915 GCA_037177395.1 Alpinia galanga
GCACTATAACGAGATCTAAGAATTCTAGCTACCTCTTCCAAAGAAAATATAACATGCGGGACTAAACACTTCAAGTTCCATTAAAAATTTCAACGCTACCCAGAAGAATCAAAAGGAAGGCAGCACAGACCCACAAACGAAATATAACTTCAAAGATGAAAAACATGAATAAAATTTCAAGTTACAACAAGAAACAACAGCAGCAAGTAATCAAGGTAAAAAAAAGGCGATAAATTCGATCCAACTTTGCAGGAGAAAATAAGGGATCGAAACTCTAGGGCGAAAAGCGCACCGATCGAAATGCTGAATCCCCCCACGAGCGAGAGCGCAATGAGAATCTGGGAATCCATCGACCGCCAAACCCTTGGATCGATCCTTTCCCCTCCCCCAAGCGCGATTCGCGAGCGAGACAGGAGTGGAGCGACAAAAGCGGCAAGGAAGCGCGTGCTGGAATGCGAAAACCGCTCTCAGGATAGTTCCTGCAAACGCCGACTAAGAATAACCCAATATGTTACCAGGCTAACAACTGGTGGTTCTTCTGAATGACGCACACGTCTGGTTGACGGGTACGTTTGGATTAATCAAATTTCGAAGAGGATTTATTTCTTTTTATTTAACTTTAAACAACTCCCAGTTGATGGATTTAGCTTTAAACACGTCGGCTATCAAACTAATCTTATTCCGGTAAACACACTGTTTTACAGATCCGGATCCGACCCAGATCCGATCAAATGACATATTGCTTCGTCGCCTCGTCGGTGATCGCTGACCCGATCCGAAACCAACGACAAATCACTCGTTACCGGGTGCGGGTCGGAACTCAAAAAATGGATTTAACTGTGAAACGTGGTCTCCTAATATGCGTTTGGAGTCCGAACCTCTGGTTTGTTCCGCTCCCTTGAACCCTAAAGCCCTTCCTCTCTCTCTCTCTCTCTCTCTCTCTCCGATCGATCTCGCGAACGGTTCCTTATTTCTTCCTAAATTTCTCGATCGGGGTTGCTTCGTGTCCGTTTTGAATTGATTCTGCGAAGATTGACCCAAAAGGGAACCGAGAGTGGTTGATATCAGACTCATCAAGCTTTTTGCATCGGCGCTCTCTTTTGATAGCGGTCTTCCTGGTACGTCAGCGAAGGTGGTTTCGTGGAAGTTTGCTCTTTTTGTAAGAGTACAGACATGGAGTATGGTCCTGATGATAGTAGCGGTAAGCGGTGCAAACTCCTGTCATATTAAAATAGCTCTTGTAGTGAAGATTTTGCGCGTTTTACTGAAAACTAGTAATTGCTTGTCAAAATTTCGCTTTAATCTTGATTTTGTACTCCTTATATGTTGGGTTATGTCAAATGTACAAAATTTATATGAAAGTTCTTCGATTTTCTCGCTTTCTAATGCTTATGTGTTAAGGCAGACTGGATCATACTTCGTCAACGGGTTAGGTTGTTTGCCTTCTTCTGCCATGTTGTGTGGCGATGATAACTAAATTTGTTTTCATTTTGGCTTCTAACCTGAAATTAGATGGAATGATATGATGCTATTTTAAAAAATTTATATCCGTTTGATTTTTGGGTACTAAATAGTACGTGGACAATTGACCATCTTAAGGATCTTAAATTCACTTTGCTGTAATGTGGTGATATTATGGGATTAGTGGGTAATCCTTTTGAGTTAACTATATCCAAAGAAACAGTGGAAACCTATTGTTTACTGTATTTAAGTGACTAATCTCAATGCTGATAAATAGATGTGATTCTAGTCTGAATTTGCCCATGCTTATGTTTCTAGGATTATATTCAGTTCTTACAGACTACTTCATTTTATTCAGACATGCAACACACCATAACACATACTAAAATTGTGGGATTTAGTAATTACTAGTAAGTATTACTCAACAAGGATTTGTTGATGAAATTATCATTAATAGTACCCAAAAAAATGTGTGGCTGAAATCGAGAGCAGTTTGTAGAGCCTTATGTGATCATAGTGTGTCCCATAGTTTAGTTTTTTTTTTTTTAAACAAAAAAGAAAAATTGTACTATGATCTGCTGTCAGAGTATTGAATATTGAGGGCATGACACAATACAAAAATAAATGAAGTTCAAATGGGAATGCAAAGATCTATAGATAGGGTTGTTGGGATAAGATTAAATAAAAAAAACTACTATTCTGTAGCAATTAGATGTAGCTCTAGATAAGAAAATGAATGAAAATGTGTTTAGATCGTATGGGCACGTTGAAAGCACTTAGCTGAATTGAATCAATTGAGTTGAAGGAATAAGGAGTACAAGGAGATAAAAGAAAACTCTCATAGTTCCTAGATGTAATGAAGTTATAAATTGTCTGTGTACACAAGTGATATGACCTTACAAAGAGTTAAATGGAGCGTTAAAATCCATATAGATGATTCCAAATAGTTGGGAATTACAGGGTTGATGTGATTTTTGTGCTTTTCACACTTTAATCTCACATCAAACATCTATAAGGTACCTTTATCTTAGAGAAAAGAAACAGTTTTCTTACCTCAGAGGATGCTGGATTGTGATACTATTGTTTGGTTTATTGGTGCTCATGTTTTTCATGCTTTCTACATTTTTCACTTTGCATCGGACATCTATTAGATGCCTTTATCTGACAAAAATACTTTTCTTACCTCAAACCTGATCGAGGATGCTGAGATGTGCTATTAACTAAACTTCAATTTGCTGTAGTTAGTTTGTTTCTATAATATTTTAAGTTGGACAACAATGGATAGGCTGATTTTTTTGTGTTTTGGAAAAGAGGAAAAGTTTGTTCTATTATAACTCAACTGTTAGATCAGATTAGAAACGCTGATTTCTGGGTAGTAAATGTATTAGAAACAGGAAAAGGAAGCAAGGGAATTAAATAGTATAATCTCAGTGTTTTATTATTGCAAAGAGAAAATTTACCTGCCTAAACTTTGATAACTTTTCTTGTATAAACAACCCTTAGCTTATTTTTAAAGGCATTTACACTTTGTTTTTTCTTTTCTTCAACACATGATATCATTATCTGTTTCTAAGTGAACACATTTTCTATATTCACATGAATAAACTTATCCTTGATAAGAAAACCAAACTTAAATCCTCTTAAGCCTTTAAAATAACATTGAACACGAATAGAAGATATTAGAGAGGGAATTTGAAACCGAAAGCTTCTCAAATTAATGAAAGATAATCTTATAAACTGAGATTGTTTGGCATTTGTCATCTTATAGCATAGTTTTTATGCCTTGTATTTTGTTTATACGGCGTCCATCTTCATGGGGGCAACTATATGCAACTTTTTCAATTTCTCAAACAGAAAACTGACCTAAACAAGTGTATGTGTTTACAAATAACCTTTATTTGATAAAACATTTTATCTGTTAAGCTTACACTACTAGTTTATTTTTGTAGATGCTTCTTTGAAATCCCTTGGTTTACCAATTTTGTTGGTGCTTCACTGGATGCAGGAACTGACGATGATCTTCCACCATCTCATCATAATAGGGTTGCAAGAGGACCTATTGTTAGGAATGGAAGAACTATAGTTAGTGCTCTTCCATATTCTAGGTTACAAAATGATATGGAGGTACAAATACATAGAATTGAGCAGGAAGCATACAGTTCAGTGTTGCGAGCATTTAAGGCTCAATCTGATGCAATTACTTGGGTACTAGTTCACATGCCTCTCTCTGTTGATATGTATCCATGTCAATCTTGTATTCATCCCCTATATTCCTTGTGTTTACATCATGAAAACTTGCGTCTTCAGGAGAAGGAGAGTCTTATTACTGAGCTTAGAAAGGAGCTAAGGGTCTCAGATCAGGAACATAGAGAACTATTAAACAGAGTTAATGCTGATGATGTGATTCACAGAATAAGGTTTGTATCATGTAGCTTTTCTTAATATATGTCCCAACTATGTGAAACTTATTTTTCTTTTATTATTATTATGTAAACAACCAGAGAATGGAGGCAGGCAGGTGGAGTCCAAACTGGAATTGTTACTAATGCTCCACCAGATTCAACAATACCTAGTCCTACTGTATCAGCATCTCGAAAGAAGCAGAAGACATCTCAACCTTTACCTTCTCTGTCGTTAGGTGCATCATCTCCAGCATTACACTCACAATTTGCTGCTTCCATGCAGCCATCATCATCAGCTGTAAAGAGGGATGCTTCCCTTGGGACTAGAGGAAAAAAGCCAAGATCAGTAAGTTATATAGTTGCAACAAAAATCTCTCTCAATTCATTGTTCAATTTTATTTTTTTTACCACTATTATTAACTCTGTTTTCTAGGGCGGGACAACACCTGGTTCATCTTCAGCAGCTATGCAATACCTTTCTAGTGGAAGAGGCCAAGTGGCCAATAGGAATACTTCTGGTTCTCTTGTTGCAGGTCAACCTGCCGAACCAGCATCTTTTGATCCACTAATTGGACGAAAAATCAGGACTAGATGGCCAGAAGATAATAACTTCTATGAAGCTGTTATATTTGATTATAATCCAGTTAAGGTGTGTTTTAGTTGTTTAAAGTTTTACCTATGATACATACTAGAAATGATCTTCATTTTGGATTCTTCTTAGGGTCTGCATGCTTTAGTTTATGATATTGGAACGCTTAATGAGGCATGGGAATGGGTCAATCTTAAAGAGGTTAGTTAATTTTTTCTATTGAGTAGATCTATTAACATGGAATGTTTTAACATTCTCAAGTCTTGACTAGTGTTCTATGGAGCTTTTCAAGCATTTGTACTGATTATATTTCTATGTAACATGAGACTCTCTGGCTTCCCAAAAATTCGACAAGGTTTTTTGGTTAGATAAAGGCTAATAAGAAGGCCTTGTTTATGATTTATCACCGAGTTAACATCATTGTTGATAATCTCACGTTTTTTAAAAATTATTGAAAAAATATCTGGTGCAAAATTCTCAGTAACTTCCTGGCATTAAAAAAGTTCAATTGCCTTGTTAGAAAATAGATACCATGTGCTGGTGATGGATTTAGGTTTAATTGTATAGCTAAATTAAGAAGAGCGTGATCTAGGAAAGATGATTGCACAAAAAGATAACTAGACCAAGCTACATCAAGCTTTTTGTAGTTCCTAAATTTGGGTCATCTCATGCATCTCACCATTCGATTGAACACTCAACGCATCTTATAGAATCCATTTATTGCTTGGAACGTCTGTATTACTCAACTTAATTTTTATCATTTCATCATCTATTGGAGTTAGCAGATCTCATCTAGTGGGATAAGGCTTGGTAGATGTTTTTGTTGTTGTATCATCTATTGGAGTTATATCTGATTGTAATCGCAATCTATGTGATCATATTGAAAAAAATTTGCTCTTATAACTTCAGGAATTGGAGAGATTCTCTGAACCTTCCCCCTTTTTTTGTACTATTCTAATATGGGGTCTTTGTGAACAAGAATTGTATGTATTAATTCAGATTCAAATTCATTTTCTAGCTGGCTCAGGAATATTTGACTATTCTATAAGGCAAACAATCTTTTTTGAGAGAAATAGCAAGAAAGTTTATTTTCAAATTTTTTGACTAAATTTTATGAACTCTTTTTACCTTCTGAGAATTTACATTGTTGCAGATTTCCCCTGAGGATATAAGATGGGAAGATGATGACCCAGATATGTTTCATGAGCCTATTCACAGTGTAGCCCCTCGAGGGGTTAAGAAGACCATGGACCGTGGTTATGTACTAGGTACGGGAAGAGGATCCCTGAAAAATCAGAAGAAAGAATTTCCTGCATCCCAAAATGGGATTGGCCTGAAGAGCGTCAGTGATTTTGAAGCAATTCGCACTGACATTATAGTAACAGAAGTATGCAATTTGACATAGTAGATGTCATTGATTCTACCTAGAAAACATGTTCATATTTTCTTCTTTGTTGTGCTCGTGCATCACAGGTAGAGAGGCTTCTTAGTGCAAGTAATCCAGATCCTCAAGAGTTTGATAAGGCCAAGAAGATGTTGCAGGTATGCATTATAAGAGATTCGTTTGTCAATGGATCATTTATTTTGTCTGTAAATAAATATTCAAGTATGTCTGTTTCTATGCAGGAGCATGAGCGAGTATTGATTGATGCAATTGCAAAATTAGCTCAAGTATCTGATGATGAAAATGGTAAATGCATTGAAGTTCCATCTTATTTGTGTATCATACATCCTTTGCTTTCTGCCGGTAAGACAATGTGAAGAACAAATTGAATTATATCTGAAATCACGAAAAATGTTCTGGTTATGGGCGTTGTGAGTACTTTACTGCATAAATCTGGACAGCAACATAATTTTTTCATTCTGATAGCTTTTACCAACTGAATGTTATGCTAAAAAAATTCAATACTCTGCTAAAAGAAACAAAAAGCAAAATGTTCATCCATGATGCCATTTATTGTTTCAAGTGGTAAAAAGATTTTGGAAACGATCATTATTGAGCTTTCTTAGTTTGAAATTTATCCTTTTCATAGAAGTCATCAACTATTTAGGTAAATGAAGTGAATGCTATCTTGTGCCTAATTTTACAACTGCAGCAAAAAGTTCATATGGTAAATTGTATTGAATTTGCAGGTGAGGTTAATCGCCTGTTATCTCATGGCCAAACCACAGACCAAGATCAAGGAAGGAGGAATCAACAGTACGGTAAAGATACTGATTTGGCTGTCGAAGGAAGAGGAGACATTGTGGGTAATGACATGGTCACCGACAGCATTCCATGAGGTCACCAGCATGACGGGAATGACGACTTTTTTTCTTCTTTGGTTTTTCAACTGACAAGCATGTGTTATATCTTCTTTTCTTTAGGTTGTGCATAGGGTCTCTGTTTATGTAAGATCTATTTGCTGGTACCAAGGTTTCTTTCTTTGTTTTTGGTTGATCTCTCTTGGATGGTAAGCTTGTCCAAAGGGAGCATGTTGGGTAAGTATGTAATTTTTTTAAAAATTATTTTGATGAACAACTTTTTTTGATTGATCTATTTGTTTAGCTGTCTTGTCATATTACTTATCAGTCTCAGCAGGGAGTGCAGCTTTTGTTGGGGAAATTGCTGAAATCATTCAATATGCCTTTAGCTGAACTTGCTCAACTATTTTATGTAATTGAACGATGTGTCTATTCTCTGTCATGTTCGTTTTTTTTCCCTTTTTTTTTTTGAATTCATCAGGTTATAATAATTACTTAATGAGAACAAATTCAGGAACGGCTCTTCCTAATTAAATTTTCTTTTCTATTCATATCAGTAGAAATATTTCTCTGTCTAGTCTTCTTTTCTATATATATAAAGGGTGAAAAATCTCTTTAAAAGGTAGTGCCAATCAACCACGGATAATCACATGAAAAATTGCATGGATCGTGTTAGAAAAATATTGTAATTGATTGGCTACAAAAAGCCATGCAATAGTGGGTTGAGACAAGCACAAATACATTTATGACAGCTGAGAATGATAGACAGGTTCTGTAGATTGTTTTTCACTCGATCGAATTTAAAACTAGGTAAGCTAAAGTGTTTCCTTCGTAATACTAGTACAAATAAAAATCCTTGATAGATTACTTCTGCCTCTTGTAGATTTTCTGGAGGAAAGACTTCAACACATCTTGCACTGCTTTGCTTGGCTGGGCTTCAATAGAGGATATCAGTTTTTCGTAACTAGTCCGTTCATACTCAGCAAATTGTTTCTGGAAAAAAAAAATGGAGTCTTGTAGCATCAGATATGGCAAAGAATGGAGCATGGAATCTTAATCATGATAACCAGAAGAGAGTTGTCATACCTCCAGGTCAAGGTCTTTGTAAAGGCTTTTCACTCTTTCAACGCATGTTGGATCAGTTGTCCCATAGTTGTCCTGAAGAATAATATTTAAAGACTTGGTAATGGATTCTACCTTCAAATACTTTAGGTTTGGTCTTACCGACAAAATCTTTAGTTGGCTCTCATTAGCAAGTTCTAGGGCTTGCACTACAAGCCAGGAGCACTTGAAATCCTGAATATCAGTTCCAATCTGTCAAAATGTAACAGGAATCAGGATATGAAATTCCAAGTAGCCTCAATATTTGAAGGGACAGCTATCTAAGGAATTCCCGAGAAGATTAAGGAATGGTTATGTATAACATTAAATGAAGTTAATGCACTATCCTTTTGCATGCAGTAAGGAAATTATAAGAAACAATTTGAGCTTACCTTACCAATTACATCTGGATGACCGAAGCAATCCAGGTAATCATCCTGAAAGAAAACCCCCACTTAGACAATGCAGCCAACTATGAACTATTTGATAAGTCCAGAGTTACCTGTATTTGGAAATATGTTCCCATTTGAATAAGAATGTCTTTGACTTGGAGAAAGTTGTCCAAGTTTTCGCCTGCCAATAGCAATGCACATGCTACCTGTATATGGGAAGAATTTAAGTGTTCACTAGGGTAAATATGAACTTTGACATAGGTGTGGCACTTTTCAAACCCCAAGTGTCATGCAAAAGTGCACAAGGGCCATTTTTCACATCTCTAAAATTCCTAGTTTCTTAATCCCTCAAAACTTATCACGTTTTTGAATGAGATGTACTACAAGTACAGTGTATTCCGGCGCAATGGTATGGTTGATCAGTGTACCACCAGGTAATTAGCAAAATAGGAACATTTGGGTTAGATACCACTAGCCATGGAGTGGTTAAGGGAGCAAAAAATTCAAACATAGTTTTATAAAAGGAGAATGTAATTCATGAAGTTGTAGACTAAGTGAAAAATACTATTATGACAAAAAAAAAAAGAAGTTATTACACTGGAATTATAATCTCAGTGAGGTTAATATGAGCCAATGGGGCAACCAAATTTATAGTTTAATCAATTTAAATTTATAATGAACTTCTTGTTTTTGTATACAACATGTAAAATTCAAGACAGTCTCCATAAATCAACCAAGGCATACAGATTCTTTAAGGTGCATAATACAACTGAGATTTTAAACCTTGGTGTACAGTATAAAATAGATCAGATCACATTGTTCAAGACAAGAGAAGAATACTACCATAAGCTACTAAGCAATAAAAAGTGATAGAAACTTTAGCCATGAACTATAAGCAATAAACCCTGAAAGTCTTTTACCAACTAGATTAAAGGACTTTTATCCTGGTCCTTTATTCAAGCTATTATACTTTTATATGCTACTAGTTCACAAAGCCCTATAGCTAGAATAAAGGATGACCAAAATACTCTAACAAACCACATTTGAGGAGAAAATGTGATAATCTCACACAAACTGATAAAGAATGATAAATGGCACAAAAGTGATAAAGAAATAGATGCGTATTTATGAAGAGTAGACAATATATGTGAAAATTTGATAATATCTAATTAATCCACAAAAATTGAATAAAGCAAAAGATTGACTAGTTTTACTATATGAAAATAACAAAATAATAATAATGACGCTTTGGGTTAAATACAGGCTAATAGCAAAAACAATCATAAGGAATAATGACATTTGTTGCAAATCTGAATATTGCAGTTCATTGAACTTACTGGAAGATAGAAGGAATAATAGGCAGTTTTGTACTGCACAATGCGATTGTAACTGCATCAAAGAGATAAAAATTTCAAAATTCAATTAGTGGCAAAGTGATAACATATTAGGACTTTTGATGCAAGAGACAGACTGAAAGCAATCATGTTACTCAGCGAACTAGCAATTGTAATTGAAAGTTGTCGTAATGGTATGACCAATTCCCACCCATATGATAGACAAACACATAATGATATTTATTACACATTACTATTGAAATGATATAACCTATTGAACATACACGGTGATATTGTATTTTGATAGGTTCTTTTCTCCCTCATGGGTTGTAATGAGATCCAACAACTGTCCTGAAGCTGTCTGAAACTCAACCTACAAAAGGGCAAACAAATAAATCTAGTGGATAGCTGATTTGAGTTAAACAAGATTGCTGTTACCTCATTAAACAGATCAAGGAGATCAACATAGTAAGGCTTTCCCCTAAAATACTTTTTAAGTATTCGAGGAATGTGATTGCGTAGTAAGATTCCATCATTTGTAGCAATAAGACCAACCTATTATGGTAACCAAGGCAATTAAATAAGTTGTCGCTCATGTACTAGTAAATCCCAACATCAAACAACCAGAGACACTTATCTTGGGCTGGGATTTGCTAATAGCATTCATTTTAACAGAATTACTATGAAACAAGGAACAAAATCAATCTCACCTAGCAATAGGACCAATGATAAATATAAATATACAAATACTATGTCAGAGCTTCTAGATGACTAGTTGGTGCCTAGCAAGCTAGCATTATATGAAACTAATACTGAGATCAAAAGTTGATCAATGATGAATTGATGACAATGATGCCCAATTTTTGTTGTCGTTGTTGTTGTTTGAGATTTTAAAAAAATTATATTATTGATTGCATCCCTCTTAAATTTCAAACAGTCAAAATACAAAAACAAATGTCAGATGAAGGTGTGCAAGTTCAGCTGATACCCAAAAAGATCAATATTCAGAAGAAAATAAAGTACATGATCCCAAATCACCTCTACATTTGTGTTAAAGTAGTAGTATTTTCTAGGTGTAAATTCCATTGCCTTCTCATTTTGTAACAACAGAAAACAACAAACAGAATGTGTGTCCGACAATATTTAACATATCGACTAAATTTTTCAGGAATGACAATCCTATGTGTTCTAGAATGATAAGATATAACTTTATATTTCAGCTCCATTATAAGAACTTGCATCAAGTAAAAAACTGGATGAATTACAAAATATCACTATCAGAAAGAAAACATACACAATTTAAAACATATGAATAAAAAAGACCAACCTTAGGAACCCTAAACCAACAAGGTTGACCACGCCTGGTGACTGAGTTATCCATAATATCATCAAGGACTAGAAAATATGCTTGAAGCTGCAATGTCAGAAAAAGGAAAAAGCAAAGGAAATATTTGAGAGATTGGATGATAAAGGATTAAGGTTTCATTGCAACAAGAGAGCTATACCCATTCGATACACCATCCAAGGGCACAACAAAGAAAGAATTCAGTGTCACTGAGTTGGTTTCCTTGTTTAAGCAACTTGTAGCTATCTACCACAGATATTCCTCGGTTCAACTTGCCTATGAAAAAGACTGTCAATTGCTTGCTTAAGCATTTCTGTAGCATCTCCATTTTTAAAGGGCATTCACTCACCTCCAGGTACGTTGTAGTCCAGCATCTGTACATAGAATATGAATGCACAATTATAATAGAGAAGCATATACATTACTATTTGTGCAGCATAAAAGAGAAGCATCCCAAGAATTACCAAAAATATTCTATATCATCAAAGAAAACAAGTAAAATCAGGGTGCAAAATATTAAGCCTCAAGAAATTTGACTAAAATTAACCAATGAACAAGATCAAGCAAAAAGGAGGAGTCTTGGCCTAAAAATAATTACCCACGGTTCAAGACATCAAAAAAGGCTTCCTGCATACAGTGCTCTGTCTGTGTCCAGAAGATAACGAGGAAACATTGCAGGAAACTGACCACAACAAACAAAGTTCGCTTCAAGAATTTCTTTCCGGACTCGGCTACTCAAAGAATTTTTTTTTTCCTTTGGAGGCATGCACTCAAGAAATGTCCAAAAAAAAAAATCATAAAAAAGGTCCGTAACCCATCACGTATACAACACAAATTCCTCCAGAAAGCCTACGGAATCGACTAGGGCATCTTACATCATCCCTAGTCATCGCATTTACGCTTTAGCCCACAACGAATCCCAACCCAACGTCGATCAGAAGATACCCTCCCCTCTAAAATGAACACAAAACCTCAAATCTCACAGACCCCAAACGCCAAAAGAAAAAGATTCACACAGGAACGATGCTTATTCCAATATCTTCCTACAAAGGAGCAAGATACTAGATACCTTCTCGATCCATTCACGGGACTCGTCGGTGTAGTCAAAGGCGGGATCCCGCAGCAGATCCTCCTTAAGTTGCCCATAGATCTGGAGGAAAGCCGCCTTCAGATCCCCACCTCTTGCGACCGCTGCCGCTCCGTTTGCCGTCTTCTCCGCCATCAATATCACCCAGAAAACGCCGATCTAAACGCGAATGTCACACATCCGAAAGGCCCCGACCCCCCTCGCTTATAAAGGCACACACACAGTAGGCGAAAAGACGTAAATACCCTCATCGTCAATAATTCCTCCTTGAAAATTTATGGAAATTGGGTGGCCATCCGCCGCCAGTAAACCAGGTTCACTGAATCGAACCGGAACTTTCCCGATTAGTTCGGTTTTAATTTAAGCCGATGAAACTATATCAATAATTAATTAACTGTCGTAGTTTAAATAAACTTTTCCCTATTTTTTTATAATCACATTCGTATTCGCATGTGATTTCTATAACAATTGATTTAGCTCGAATTGAGTTTTGCTCTGTCTTATTATTTTTTTATAATCACATTCTTCGACATGTGATTTCTATAGCAATTTTTTATTTTATTTTTATTTTTTTAATTGCTAATAGCTGTTGAGTTAATATTAGCATATCTTTTGCGTTTTTACACGTATGAAGAAAATAATATTAGCAAGAATATGTTTTGTAATTATGTTTGGATAGTATTTATATCTCTTATTTGCAAGAAATAGCTAGCATATATTGCAATTGCCTTGTTGATGCCTAAGATTGGTAGAGTTAAATAGAGGTGCGAAAGTAATGTCTTGGTTGAGATTTTTTAGCTGCTAGTATATTTAATAACGCATATTTATTTCTAATTTGGTATCCATTATATATCATTATATTATATTTTTATAATTTAAATTTCCAAGTAATAATAGATATATATATATATAGATAGATAGAAAGAGAGAGAGAGAGAGAGAGAATTTTTTTTGGATAAATTATGCCCCACTCTTCTCTACATATAGCCCAATCGGAGTAGGCCCGAGTCGTGTTGGATCTGGGCCTATGCATCAATTCGGCCCAAAAACAATAATTTTAATTAGTAAATTATGAATAGGAAAACTAATTAAAGAGCTCTGAACTATATAAACGCTTAAGCTTACATTTGGATGAGGATAAGAATGACGGAGGTAATTAAAAGATAATTAAGACAATAATCTACGTATTTTTGTTCTGGTCATCACATGCTTAAACGTTGATGATCAGAGACGCGAATAGATTAAGGAGTTAAATAGCTCGTAATAAAGAAAGGCCGATTCAGTCTCTGGCATGCGTGGGCCGAGTAAAGAAGCCCACGCGAGAGAGAATTTGATGGAATAGACAAATTTACTTTTGTTTTATTTTATTTCTTCCAATTAAACTCAGGGCGTTTGGATTTTTTTTTTCTCTTTAAAAAATATTTTTTTTAATAAAGAATTTATTAATATCAACTGAATTGAAGATTGTGGATGCAAATTATAGGCATCGGAGTGGACCACTGAGTCAACATGGCAAAAGGCATGGCTTTTCTTTTCCAAGGGACAAGAAGACAGTGGAAAGACAAGCAGAAAGTTACCCTTGAACTGCGATTGATGCATGAATGAATGAAAGAATTAATGGATGGATGGATGAATGCAGCAAAAAGAAGAAGAAGAAGAAGAATACAAGTAAACAAGTTGGCACTGGATACCTTTGCTTTTACCTTATGATTCCTGGTTCATCATGTCTTCTTGATAGGGAAGCTTTCTTGCGGTTGGCTGCATGGGGCCGTGCCTTGGTCACTGCTGCACGGATTCCTCCTGCCTTTAAGCACCCCAAATGAAATCAGTTCGTCGTCTTTCATGTCGGCATTTTGACCAAACAAGTCCAGATACTGCACTTTATTGCGTCGTGTAAAGACTGGTGAATCATATGCACGAGTGAAAAGAACAGGGAATGATTTGAGAAAGTGTTTCTGAATTTCCATGCCATCTGGTATTTTGGAGGTGTTGTTACTGTTAGTGTGCCACTGAGACTGAAATGATTTATCTTTTGAACGCAGACATAAGAAAGTTTGCAACTGCTGTCATTGACTTCATGATCAGTATGCACTGCTCGACTTTAAACATCCTCTTTATCCAGGCATCAGGTGCTGCAATCGAGACATACTAGATTTGCTCGTGCACTCATTGATCTCATAAGGCAACAGTAAACCTAATTGGAATAATTCCAAACGTTACTGTGCAATCGACAATTCAGCACTCCGATGCCTTTCTTTTAGCCATTAGGAGTTCAGGCTTTAAGCTGCTACCTTGATTTTTAAGCTTCCTACCTGTTTATGAAAGCTTTTAGCCTTTTCGTTTTTTCCTTTTCCTTTTAAAAGCTACATATCACCTCAAAATGATAATAATAATAACAACAACAACGAGAGTAAAAAATAAATAAAAATCTAATCATGAGAATTAATCTTGTTTTTCATGCAGGAATAATTAAATGATGGGTGATCTCTTTATTAGTCGAAAACTTGTAAATCAAGGTAGAAAAGATTGCCCAGAGATTAAAAGTCCATTGGTTGATAGTTACTTCATTAGTAGAAGAAGAGTTGATGTGATGGTAATCCAAGTTTCTACACCATAATCGAGTATGTTTATGCAAGTGGATTACAGTTATGGATTTGATAAGAGAGAAACAAGTGGAAAGGTGTTGCAGGAAAATATTGCGGAGAGCCAGTGTCTTATTAATGCTTGTTAATTACTAAGGTCGAACAAAGTAAAACCTAATGGAAAACAACTAGCAAGCAATTAAAAGTAAACACTAGCAAGAAATATGATCTCCATGTCTCCATCTGTCTAGAGATGATTCGTGATCTTTGTCTTAAGGCACCTTTCCTTCATGCAATAAGTTACAATGATGGGAGAAAAAAAATTATGGAGAGGAGTCATTAGTTGGTAAATCAAGGTCAACAACTAATCCATATTTTTCTAAACATATTCTGTCCTCTGCTTCTCGTGTTTCAGGAAAAAGGAAAATTAAGGGAGAATTAAACCTTTGTCAGGGTGAATTATGCAACTAATCATGGCTTGGAATGACTTGGTCCATTTAGATTGCAAGGAACGCCAGGGCGTTTCATGTTCAAGATTCCAGTGCTAATCATGTGCCCTTAGAACTTGTGGCAAATTATCAATATTAATGATGTTGGTTTGAAAGAGTATGGAGTTCAGCATAGAATAACATATCTGAACATGTTCTTGATAAAAATTTGAGAACATTTGCATGTGCACTTTATCTACAATGTCTTTTGATAAATATCATCAAGACATTCATTATATAGTAGACTAATCATGCAACTTAGCAATGCAACAAGTAGATCTTGCTCCACCCTCTAATAGGCCATAAGCCCTAAACATTGATAATATAATGACTTGCCATTGTTTTAATGTAGTTCCCTTAATGGCCCTTGCTTTTTTTTACTTCAAAGAGGAGCCACTATGATGTTTCCTTCTCAAAGGAGGAACACACATAACTCTCAATCTTCGCGTAGCATATAAGGTCTTTGAGCCCACATCTAAGAATCCTTCACAAGTGCCCTTGCAAATATTAGGATCATGGAGCAATAGAGCTTAGCACCTATGTTAGTATTAGATGATTTTGTTAATTCTCACATATTTCTTCTCATATAATGTGTCAAAATAATAATAATTTATTGAAAACAATTGTATGGTTCATCTCTCCCTGTCACAAACCTAAGATTTCCTGATGCCCACAGTAATTGTTCAAGGAAAATCACGCAAACATAACTTTCATCTGCATAATCAGCAAATTGACAGGGACTGCAATGGAGTATCATTGAGTGTAAGCTGCTGCTCATTCCCTCATCATTGTGATTACTGATAGATTGTGCCATATGTGACAGTGTAAACTAGTAAAATACATCCATTGTACTTGTAAGTAAACTAGAACATAAATGGATACGTGTACAGAAATAAGCAGAGTAGATGCATGGATGAGAAATTTGTAGCTGAAGCAAGTTATAGTTTTGCAAAAGTCATATAATTAAACTCTAGTTGTTAGCTAGTCATCTAGAATTTAACTATAACAACTCAGTGTCAGGTCAACTCCAACGTGCTCAGCTTTCATGAGAACAAAATGACAAGCTCTCTGTTGAAATCCTTCAAGAAATCCCATTATTTTAACTATATTATCAATGTTGTGATATGTTTTTTCTTCCTTTAACAGCCTTTACCCCTAGTGAAAGTGTCATATCCCAACTACCCAAAAGAAGCTTTCATCTTTCAGGCTCAAGCCTCTCGACAGTTGTTTGCCTTTTTGATTTTTTTTCCCTTTTTTTAAAAAAAAAATTAAATGACTGTGTTCCTACCACTTGGAGGGTATCTTAAATCTCAATCCATAACAATGGAAGGACAAGAGGGACTTGCTTAAGACCCACTTGATTGCTTCACCTTCCTCTTCTTCTTACTCCAAACTGAGTTTGTTCTTTGCTCTCCAATCTCCTTGTGACTTGAGCCTTAAGCATATTGAATTCTTAATAAATTCAGCTGCTAAATCTTGATAAATCCTCTCCACATCCAACAACCCTTCATCCTCAAGCACACTAGTGGAGGAATGGGACGGCATTCTTGCTGTCTCAAGCAGAAGCTGAGGAAAGGCTTGTGGTCTCCTGAAGAGGATGAGAAGCTCTATAACCACATCATCAGATATGGAATTGGCTGCTGGAGCACTGTGCCTAAATTAGCAGGTATGCATTCTTCAACTCTTACTCTTTTTTCTTTTCTTTTATTCTTCTTCAATCTGAACATTAAACTCATTCAATTTTATTTGCGCAGGGCTGCAACGGTGTGGCAAAAGTTGCAGGCTCAGGTGGATCAACTACCTCCGGCCGGATCTTAAGCGAGGCAACTTCTCGCAGCAAGAAGAGGACTTGATCATAAGCCTGCATGAAATTATGGGAAACAGGTTAAGGAGTTTCTGCAATGCAACTAAATCATTCTATTGCCAAGCTTTCTTTCTCATGCTGAATTCAGATGCAGGTGGTCACAAATTGCATTGCAGTTGCCAGGGCGAACTGATAATGAGATCAAGAATTTCTGGAACTCGAGCCTGAAGAAGAAGCTCCGGCAGAGGGGAATCGACCCGAGTACTCACAAGCCCCTGAGTGAGGTAGAAGCAAAAGGGGAGGCTACCAGAGCTCTTTACTCCAATGCCACCAAAGGTGATGCTGCCCTCGAGCAGTTGCCATTTATGCCGGCCTTTGATCCCTTCCCGTTGCTCGAATTCCATACTTGTTTGGACTCCGTCGAGGATGTTAATGTCAATATCTACACGCAATTCCAGCAAAACATGATCGAACCAATAGGGCAGAGTGAGTGCTTGACCAATCCAGGGTTACGTGGCTATAGCAGGAATATCTTGGATGGTTCAGATAATTTCGGATACGGAGAAAGCTCGAGTAACAGCAGCAACAACTGGAACTGCAACATCCACCTATCAGATGAAGCCCTGAATTGGGCATCTGAGAGTAAGGTTAATGAGGTGGAAGCTCATGGACACAAGTTCAACCCTTGGCAAGAAGCTTGCTTCAATGTGTCTCGAGGATCAGCGGCCAGTACTGAATTCAATCTGGATTTGTTCTAGGGTTCCTGTTTTGATTCAGATTGGAAAAAGGAAAACACTCTGGTTTTAGGATGTCCTTGTGGATGGTTTGTGTCTCATCACAATTTTCTTTTGCTCTGTTTTTGGTCTACGATATGAATGCAACTGAGGACTAATGAGATTGTTAATTATTCATTATCAATTCCATAACAAGATAACAATTATTCATTTTCAATTGTTCCTCGCAGGGAATATTAGAGTAGACAGGTTTGAAGCCATCACTTCCCACTACAAAAATGGCCTGTTGCTGTAGTGTAGTTATGAATGGCACGTCTGCATGCATGAATCCAACTTAACTTGGACCTCGTGCATGGCTGTGAAACCGAAGTGCAATTCTTCAAGCTCACTGAAACGTATCCTTTGTGGAACCATCATAAGGATTTTCTTTGTCCTTTTGAAAGAGGAAAGAATCATTATAAGGAAACTGACTGAGAAGAAGACTATGGGTGTTAACTGTTAAGTATAGCTGAATATCTCATGTGATTTCATCATGTATATTGGAGAATCTGATCGATTGCAGTGCTTGCTCATACTCAGCGTAGTTATTAATAAGGATAAGAACAAATTGACCACCCTAATTACGTAGTCATTCTTCTTTATTTAACTTGATTCTGTTACCAAATCTAGATTCTCCCTAGCTTTAGGTAATGAGGAGCTTAAGAGTTAAGATTACAGTTCTGGTTTGAAGTTTGAACCCTATTTTGCCTTGGTTACTCAACAGCATCTCACCATTGTCATCAAGAATCCAACTGAAAGTTTGAACCCTGTGCTGCCTTGGTCTAAAAAAACGATCTTTTGGACCTTTTAATCAAAGGGTTTAAATTTAGTTGTCATGTTTTATATAAATAATGTTCTTTAGTAAAACCTTTTAATCTATCCGAAGCAATCAAACATTTGGTACGATAAATCAGAACAAACTGAATCGCTTAAACCGTGGCAAAGGATCATAGATCAATCTTATTGATTTCTTCAGCTACATTCACTCAACAAAGGTCAAACAACAACAACAACAACGAGAACAAAATAGAAAAGTCATGGACGTAAACGAAGAGCACAAATAATTAGCACCACGAACGATGCAATTTATGTAACCATACATCCGTTTCAACTGCGGTTGATTAATTAATCTTCCTGCAATTGTACCTGATCTCCCCCTTTCTCCCTGTCAGCGGCGTGATGTTCCCCATCTTCACGATCGACTTCGGGAACTGCGCGAAGAATGCTCCGGCGTCGGTCGCGTACAGCTCGACAAGCCGCCTCGTCTCCGGGCTTCCTGTGAACAGGATCTCGTCGGAGCTGAGCAGCCCCTTCCCCTCCAACAAGTTCTTGAAGTAGTAGTTGTCGAACCGGACGGGGCTCACGAAGTCCGTCGGGAAGAGGTTCTGATCGCCGCCGGAGCGTGGGCAGCCGGCTCGCAGCCGGGCGGCGTAACCGCCGTCGAGGGTGAAGTCCGGCAGCCCGTTGCCGGTCTGGTTGTACAGCCTCTGCCTGAAGCTGGTGCACCGCGAGAACCCAATCGTGTGACTACCTGAAAAAACATTGTAATAACGATTGATAATCCGATAAAATTATTTCAAAATCAAATTTTGAATACCCAAGAGGGCGACAAGGTCAACGAGGTCGAGCCCCTGGAGCTTGAACTTGGTGATGATGGTGGGAAGAGTATTGTTGGGAGCTGGAATGTTGCGGTTGGAACCCTGAATGCTTGCTCCCAGTGAGTCCCTCCGACCAAGTGGCACCTCCCAGAACGGTCCACCAACCTCCACAATCATATCAATCCACGAAAATTAGTAATTAAACGTCGTGATATCTCTGAATGCATTCATTGTTGCAGTTTGCATGAGCACAGCATGTACCAGGACAGTCGAGTCCCTGGCAGCAACGGCTAAAATGTCAGCGCAGGAGACAGTACGAGGGCATTCCCTCTCCAGCGCCGACTTGATCTCATCGATCACCTCGAACCCCCGTATGGAGTTCCGGTTGGGTATCGAGCCCTTCTCGCTCACGATGCCCCGGCTGCTATCCAGCAGAATCGACGCGTCGCATCCCTGAGAGATTATAACAGCGCAGTTGATAATTATGTGGTGCATGCACGTACGACGAGGGGGGTTGGGGAATGAATATATGGACCTTGACGAAGCAGTCGTGGAAGTGGAGGCGAAGCAGAGAAGCAGCCATCCGCGCTTCCTTCGCGACGGCTTTCGCGACGATGGACTGGATGATCTGGTGAGCTCTGGGACAGGAGTGTTCGTAGAACTGGGGATACAGAAACGGGGCGCCGTAAGGGAAGGCAAGGCAAAGCGGGGACAGAGCAAGGGGGAGGAGCAACGCGAGGAAGTTGATTGCAACGGCCATGTCTAGGAAGCTGCAGCTTTGTTTAATTTCTTTGGCGTTGATGAAGAGGAGAGACTTGCTCGATCGGGGTACTTATAGAGCGACGAGTGACGATGGCAGTAAACAGGGTTTGGAATATTGCTTAGTTTCTTTCTTCCATTGGAGGAACAAGTACAACAGAATCAAATGCATGGCTCCCTTTCAACCACTCACTCTTCTCGGGGGTAAACGTAGCCTGAATTATGAAATGGAAAGTTCCCTTTGCAGTTTAAAATTCGAGTCCCGATCTAAAGTGTAAATGATATGATAGGAACAGTTGTCGAGCACATTGCCGACCTCCAAAAACTTGTACATTTATGTGACGATCTCAGAACTTGGCAGACAGATAGGTTCACGTAGAGACACACGGGCCTCCTTGGAAGAGCATGCAGGGGGTGGGAGCAGATGAACTTGCACCAACCTCATTGACCAAAAAACCTTTTGGTGGGCTGCTCCAGATGTCTCATACGTTTGACTCTATTCTTATCTTCTCATTTTGGAGTAACAAATTCACAAACTCACTTTATGAGTTTGAATACAGTAAAGAAAAGGCTTCATCAAAGTATACATAAACAACATCATTGATCATCATTGATCCACATGTAGAAATGATGATGATCTTTGGCATCATTGATCATCATCATTCAGCACGTAGACCTTTTTCATAATATTTGTTTTTTCTCAAATGGAAGTGTTGATTGATAATAATGTGATAGAAATACATCTTGTTAAGAGCATCCACAGTGAGGGGATATTTGGAGGGAATATTTTTTTCAAATATCTCGAAACTCCAAATGTCCCCCATTACAAATATTAGTTTTGAGGTGATTTGAAACTTGCCTGGTGATTTTTATTTAAAAAAAAATTGGGAAAAAAAAATTATGCTGCACGCCTGCACCGCCTACTATAGATACAGTGTGTACACTGTAGCATACAGTATTTTTATTTTTATTTTTCTAAAATTTAATTGAAACGTTATTAAACGGTTTAATTGATTTAACATTACCGACGTTTGAAACGTTAAACAATATTAATTTTTTTTCTTCTATATATACATCTATTTTTCATCCATCTTCAGGAAAGAAAAATTCAAGTGATTATTTTAGTGATTGACTTAACTCTCAAAATATTGATAAATATTAAAATAGAGAGAATTCTTGAATTCATCATAATCTCTTCTATTCTCAATTTCCATTTCATACCTAATATCCACATAATTTGATTTAAATTAATAAGATGACAACGAGACCCATAGATAATTTATTGGTGAGATATATATTTGATGGTGGATTTTAAGATATTTATAGGTGGAATCCATAAATATTTAGTTTATGAAATATTTTATTGTGAAAGTTGATATATTTAAAGAAGTATAGTACTTGAGTGATGATGTGGAGGTGGAGACCACAAATACTTAAGTGAAATATTTCTATTTCTACCTATTGTGGATGCCCTAAGTGGTAAGATTAAATCAATGATCAAAATGAAGTAACACTCAATTTTAAAAACAGCATGAGTTAGCTCAATTCCATTTAGAAAACTCTTAAATTCAGTTTGGTAATTAGGTCTAGTCTAATACCATGAACTCAACCTTTATAAGCTCAGTTTGACAGATCGATTTCTTGAAAGCAAATAAACACTCGAATTCAGTTCGATAATTTGATCTCTTAAATTCAAATTAAAATTTCGATAGTTTAATTTCCCGAATTCAGATAAACACTAGAACTCAGTTCGACAGTCTGATTTTTCTGAGTTCGGATGAATACTTAAGCCTAACTCAACAAATAATGACTAGTGGCCATGTGATAACATCTCCACTTAATAAAACCACACCTCCAAGAGGTTACATCTCTACAAAGATATGAAACCCACAATTCCATAATCTTCTCTACAAAATAACGCCTCCACGTCATACATCTACATTATATTTCCTAAAAAAAAGATCCATCTTTTCCTGCTTATATAAAGCAGGGAGAGAACAACGCAAGAAATCAAATAATCTTTAAAAAATTTTACTTTTTTTTTAAAGTGCTTAACCGAAATACTCTTCCTCCTACTCACTCCTTATCTTATCAGGTCTGAAGGACTACTATATTCCTTTACTAGTTAGAATTGTTCTACATCCAAAAATCTAATTCATCTCTGCTCAATCGGTAGAGTCGTGAAACTCCATCGAAATCGATCGATTCTTTATTCTCAATCCGGAACAGATACATAGCAGTAATTGAGGTGGAAATAGACACAAACCTGCTCCTTGCTGCTATATGGCTCAACGAAGAATAATTGGCCACATGCAGAGCTGCACCTGTGACCCCAGCAAGTATTTTGCTGCTTCTTTTTCGCTTGTGTTCATTTGTTTGGTTCTCTGATCAAACGTTCTGCATGGACACCTGCTACAGAGGCCAGCGGTAGACCTTTTTCTCAAGTGGCATGCATCATCAGTGTGATGATTCATGCAGCCAGTCGATAGTATATTTTATCAGAGTGCTAGACATTAATTGCTTGGTCACTGAATATTTGGACGACAAAGTGAGGCCGAAGAATGATGAGAGCTACATGACAAGAAGGGCATGAACCACTCTCGAGCTAGGTCACTGACTATTTTGTACCGGATGTGATTGGACAAAAGTTGCCTCACCATTAATGGCTATTGCTGTGCTTGATCATGGCCCCTATTTTTTTTATACATATATATATTTATCTTATGATCCGATCCTTTTATCTCCAATCATGTTGGTTGCCCCGTTTACTCCATAGCATCAGGAAGGAAAGAATTAATTATACAGAAATTCAGAGTATTTCTTCTTCTTCTTTTTTCCCCATTTTTTTTTTCACTTCTTCTTCTTTTTTTTTGCTCGTGATTTCCTTTCCCAATTTGTTTTTTTTAATTATTATTGTAGTAAAAAAATAAAGTGGGGTGTTAAAGTCCATTTGAGGCCTAAACATGATTATAGTTGGGCCTATACGCTTTAGACCGGCCCAGCTTGTTTCTGATGTTATTGCGCCCCTTCGTCCCCTCCTTTGGCTTTCTCCTACACTGACTGCTCCGCTTCCGCTTCCGCTTCAGCTTCAGCTTCCGCCGTCGTTCGTGCCACGCTCCAATAGGGCCCTCGCAATATTCTCTCCTTCTTCCTCCGCGTCCATCGGCGTAGTTCCTCTCTGAACCACTTCACCTTCATCTTACTCCCTGCGCTTGCCTCCACCACGTCGCCGAGGGTTGGCAGATCCTTGCCGTTGTCTGGCGTGGCTTGATCTTCGATCATGACGTGCAGAACTCGATCGTCCTCGAGTACATAAGCTGTGACCTACTCTATTCAGTCACCAAGGTATTGCGAGATTGTTCCACGACATTGAAACTCCTTGTTAATGTTTGCCATTGGGAAATAACCGTCAATGATCGAGTTCACTTTCTAAATGATTCTCGTTCGTGACTTATGCATCCGTATTCATTCAAATAAAAATGAGAATTATCTCTCACAGTGTTCATTAATTCGAAAAGGAAATTTGACGCCTGAATACAATCTGCCTTAGAAGAAGAATCACATAAGTGAATTCTCACTGGTAAGTTGCTCCAGATCATGGCGCATTCAATTCGGCTTGCATGTTAGATCCCTGCAATTTCAAGATAAGAGCATCGCTTGATAAGTTGGTGGTTTTTCTCCCTAATCATATCCATTTTTTTTTTTTGCAGTAAACTAAATACAAACAGAATTCCAATCTATAACAGACCATGTAAACCTTGGCTTTATACGGAAAATAACTCTGATAAATCATTCTATTAAAACCATGTTTACTGATTTTTCTTCCTTATAAAAAGTTTAGAAGCGCCAAAGCTGCCCGTAAGTAAGATTGTTTTATTTTATTTTATTTTTTTATTTTTATCCTTCCTCTATCCAGTAAACATTTTCATGCATTGCTGGTTATGCATTTTCATTGCCTTTCGTATGTTGTCAGATGGTCCTTAACTTTTTCTTACATGCTTTCTGATCTTATTTAAAAAAAGCACGACAGAAGATTTCATCATCCCAGTACACTTAGATGGAGGTAGATTCTTACTCTATCTTACATAATACCAGTCTACCGACTTTTTTCTCTTTTATTTTAAAGTTATTTTTTCAGCTAAGAGTGATCAAGAAGAACAATTTAAAATAAAAGAGAGATCACAGTTCACTTCATCTAGTGGTTGAAATGGTCCATAGGAAGGTAATACCCTTTCAAATATTTTCTAACCTTGTGGACATGCATCAGCCTATCTCATCTTTGCTATTCCTTGTCTTAGACAAGGTACACATCAGAGATGGTTAAACATAGGTAAATGATTACAGATATAATGCTTCTCAGTTAGAATATACTATAGAATATAAAAGCAGGCAGGATTTAAAGTGTTTGTCTGATGCATAGCATACTGATGAAAACATGTTGAAAATCATCAAAAAGATTTCCTTGAGTGACAACGCAAAATAGAATACATATCATCCAACTACATTTATAGAACTGAAATAATGCATCCTAGGTACTTGTAATTCTGTCATGGTCCTCCTAGTAAGATACACTTTAATGCTTGTATAACAGGGAAATAGGACTGTAAGAAACTTTATTTACTCTGTTTGGTTGAATACTTCATTTGCAGTTAAAAAGGGAGATGTCTGCAGTTGACCAGATAAGAGCTACATGTAAAGAATGATCTAACATGAAGTTTATCACTTTCAATAGTTTAGGTACATGTGTTGAATTCAAGAGAAGAAATCCTTTTGTTTCACCACTCATTCTCAAATCGTTAGTTTAATATACATCTATTTCACTTCATATCTTCCCTTAACTTCATGCAGTAACAAACAGGAGAAAATGAGTGTATGGTAGAAGACAATGGAGTGATTGTATTTGGTGTGATTTCAATGAGCTAACCATTCTTTTTGTTCCTTTGTTTAGGGTTGCCAAAGAAATTGAATTCAGGTTGTCATATTTTACCATTTAAAAAACGTTGATCTTTTTTTTTTGCTACTGATAAGTTTCAGTACAGGGAACTAAATTAGAGTCAATTAAAACAAAACAATGTGGTCCTATGCATGCAGATGTTGGTACTCTATGGGACACTATTAAGGCGTGCACTATTCTCACATGCTGGCTTGCTTATCTGATTCCAGCATGGTAAATGCATGAAACAAGAACAAAATAAAAAGAAACCTACTTGCCTGTCATTAAATTTAAATGTATGATATATATTTTCAATAGTAGCAATAAAGAAATGACAACTCATAGTTAAAATGAATAAATTTGAAAATCTTGTAATAATTTCAGATTTTTTTGGACTTAGTTTTCATCAGGGAGATATCAATGAAAGTTTGACTAAAAGGAGAATATTATAATATTGTGATGTGCCCGTCTATGGTTTGAAATATTGAGCAATTAATCTGAATATTAATAGCTGAATATCCTTTCATAGATATCAAGAAAGGGATAAAATTCTTATAGTTGAGCCTACTCAACGAAGAGATAAAATTCTTGTAGTTGTCCCTTTTTAGTTGAGACTAACACGTCTGCTCAATGAACTGATAAAAATCTTATAGTTGTCCCTAAATAGTTGAGACTAACACATCTTGATGATGATAATGTTCATTTGCCAGTGCTGGCCGACAAAATCCAAATTGAAAAAAAATAAGATTAAAAGGCATGCATCAATAGCAATCATACAACTACCTATATTTAAGATAACTTATTGATCGAGATACCTATTCTCTTTCGTACAGCAGTCAGTTCATACAAACATGAAAACCTGCTCATACTTTCATTATCAACCTAACTATTATTGTTTTTTAATGCATTCAAACAATTCAAATATTGTTGCTTTGCAAACGCACACATATGCATGCACGTGTAAGTAATAATACTTCATAGACAAGTCTGCACCTGCGACCAATACTCTATAGGAGTCTCACAGAATACAACTCCTGATCTTCATACACATGCCTTTTTTTTCTGCTACCTCTAAAAACTGAAATATTTTGATCACTTTGACACAGACATACAAGCTACAAGTGGCAGAAGATGACCAACGAAATCATTTAGTAGTGAGTTAATAGCTTGTCTCCCTTTTACAACATCAGTGGCTGCTTATCTGTCAGTAGTACAACATGTCTGCTGAAGCCATGATGGGATGGTTGACGCACAAGTTGCATGGATTGGTAATGCTATCATTGATCCAAGGGCCATCATATAGGAAGCCACTGCACTGAGTGTTCGATTCATTCAAACAGTGAAGTATCTCGTTTAGGTACCGCAACCTGTTGCTGAGTTCCATCATCTGGGTCCTCAGGACAGAGTTCTCAGCCTCTATGACAAAGTACTGCTCTGTGGTGAGGGTCAAGTAGGTCAAGGATTGGTTGTTCTCCTTCCTCAGTTGGTTCACTTGTTCTGTCAGATCATCCAGATGTTTCTGCTTGCGCATCCTTGATCGTCTTGCGGACTCACGGTTCGATATCATTCTTTTCCGCTTCTTCTGGTCCATCAGTGCCTGTCGATCTTCTTCAGAGCCTGAGTTTTGCAGCAGGCTGGAACCAGAGGAAGATACATAGGGAGAATCCATGGAATCTTTGGTACTCTTGCAGTAAAATGATTTATTTAGCAATTGTCTACAGAAGTTTAATGCTAGTGCATGAGGAAAGAGTAGATCCTGGTTTGCGATGTTGCTGAATTATAGATCCAGACAAGGTAAGTATTTAGATGAAATTAACAGACAATGTATTTAAAACAGATGAGGACTCCCGGGATTTCAGATCTCAGAACAACTTCATGAAAATACATAGAACCAGTAGAGGAATACAACAGAGAAGGATTGAACAAGATGAGTCCTGCGCAGAATAGTGGAATCTACCATACAACCAGAGAGTAGGATCTCACTTATAATAGGCAACATAGATTATAAAGATGAGAAGAAGACGCTGCATGTGAAAGAAAATAAATAGGTTCTGTGCCCAAAGGTCAGATCTTGAAACTAAAAGTTCAAGGATATCTCAGCAAGGTGGCAGTTTTGTATCTGAGGTTCAGCAAAGTCAAGAACTAGAGAATGCTTCTTGACCTTGAAACACTTTCTTCAAAGGAAATTTGGCAGAATTTCCCCTGCAAATGACTCTATAGAATCAAAAAACTCGTTAGAACAGATCGCTTGAAGGAGTATTCATCACCACAACAAGAGCAGCAGCAAGCACAATATTTAGCTGTTGGATTTTGATTGTTTAATCAGAACCCAAGAAAATTGCAGGAGGAATTTTAGAGATGCAAAAAAAATGAAAAAAGAAAAAAAAAGAAAAGACAGCAGAGCTTTCAGTAAGCTAACCAAGGAAGAAGAACAGAGGAGGAAAGGGAATTGTAGCCTTTGCGAGAGGTGGAATTTATAGAACAATTTCCATCCAAGCAAGTGGATACCAACATGGTAATTCTGATAAAAGAGATGGCTAGAAAAGGAAAGGCTGCGTGAACCTTGGAATCTTTTGTTTGTGGTAGGTGAGAAGAGTGATTCAAGGGCAAAGATGGGATTGCAAACAACCACCCAGTTGACTGATACACGTTTCTAACCAAGCTCTAATCTCACCCTGGCTTTTTACTTGGAATAGGTTTTACTGCTTCTCTTGATTACTTATATTTATTTTTATTTTTAAGAAGCATCATCTTATTGAGGTTGTTATGAAAAGCATGGACCAAAAACTAGGCCTTGCAATCGATTAATAGATTTGTTATTTGTTTGAACTCTTCATAACTGAAAACTGATTCTGCCAAGAACAAATTTCCTTCTAATCTACCTTGCAATTGATTATTTTTCCCTTGATTTTGGAACTTTAGCAGATTTGCCTGAGTAAGCATCTAGAGAACTCCAGGAATTGTTATTGAGTCCTTGGGCATGCATTTACCGTTCTTTTAGGTCCATTTGTGATCTGTGGTTCTCCTTTCATTTAGTAATTATCAAAGACAAGACGATATGAGAAATAAGACAGGGATCTGTATAGTGGAAATGTGAAATTTCCATAACTTAGTCTACTCTAAATGTATCTGTTAATCTAATGTTTCGTTGTAGCAATTAATAAATCTTGGACTTTTTGATGAATTCTTCAAGTCTAATTCTATAAGGTCATGCTCAGGTCTAAGATCCATGTGAGGTTAAAGGAGTTGCGAATTCTTAAGCAACTTGGACAAAGAAAATAAATACTTTTGGACGAAGGCACTAAATACTTGTCTCTATAGGGACAAAACTTTCCCTGTCTCTATAGGTTTGTTAATTTCCAGTAACACCCTCGCTGTCATATACTGCAGGTTAAAGAGGAAAAGTATTTAACAAATGGCCGTGATTGCTTTACCAGTGGCACTTTAGCAACATGGAAAGCAGATGGCAGCAACAGAAAGGTATATTCTCTCCGCTAAAAAATTGTTTATAACACGTTTCAAGACTATGTTGTGCTCCATCTCAGACCTCGGCTTTAACTTATTCCCTGATACATTTTCTTTAAATCACTTTTGCATGATGCTGTTGATATCATAAATGATGTGGTGCCCATTGCAACAAACTGTGCCTTGGATATTGGCTAATATTAAATGTTTTTTTTACCTCCTGAACTACTCTAAACTTAAGTTTCTTTGACCCTAGCCCTGAGGGCTAATCTAGATGGCCAGTGCAGTCGTATTAAGGCTTGAAAAGGTAAGGGGTCGATTCTTGGAGTTCACCGTCAGACTACCAATGACTCCGCATTTCTGCGCTGGTCACCTGACATCCTGATTTACCTCCCTCCACACGTAGGGACAGCGGTAGGGGGCCACTAATGTAGCAGTTCCATATTTAAGTTTCTTTGACCCTGGAATATCTGAAAAACTATCGCCTTAATACTTACAGGAGTTCAAGTTCTAAGCGCAGAATATGACCTTTACAGTATTGTAGCAGAAGAATATGCCCTTAAACTTTTATTTGATGTCTTTGATGGTATTACACAAATAACTTGTTAGAATGAATGTCTTCCTTGCAAAGCCATTGGACAGAGCTTCAACTTTTCTTTCAATAGGTATCAAATTCCAAATATACTGGGAATGAAAAGCAGTTGAAAAAAGACTGCATAAAGATTAATTTTCTGGTGCTCTTCACACGAACAGTACTTTAGGACTTTTCAACCACTTGCACTTCCTCGAGTCTTGATGTGATCTTTAAGTGCCCTCGGACACCCTTCCACTACAAGCCTCAGAAATAATACTACATGAGATCTCACTTATGGCGTTTTCATTCTAAACAGTAAGAATTTTACTTCACCGGTTGGTTTAAGTTAATGTGTTCATTCTTTATAATTTAAAAGGAAAGGAAGGAGGTGATAGACATGGCCGAATGTGTAGAAAAAAAGTCCTTTCCGAATGTACAAGATGTCAACTAGTCCAATTTGATTTTGCATTAGGATACATCTACTTAGCTAAACTGAGACACCCAAAAGAAAGATTTGTCCATAGAAGAAAATATTAGGAAATATTTGTGGATGTATGTTTTTCTGGTCTGACTTATAGATTTAGGAAAAGTTAGTACGATGAAAGGAGAGCACAACTAAAGGGCAATCATTCCAAATTCTTGCATTTATCTTTCCAAATAATTAATCTATTTATTGATGTCTAACATGTGAAAAGGATAAAGACATATGATTGATGTTTATTGTGTTTTCATTTCCTTGTATCCCATAAAAATCATTCCAATTTAATCAAAATAAAAAACAAGAATAGAAATAACCATTCTTCTGGACTTCATTTCATCGGATCAAACATGCTCTTCTATCTTGTCGGTATTCTTGGAATTAAAGTTTTTTGTAGATTTATTTCATGAGACAATCATCTTAGTTTTGAAGGAGAAAATTCACAAGCAGAAAATTTACAGTGACCTTGATGCAACATTTTGTTTTTTGATCAGGTTAAGCAAGCGTGTTGAATAATTGCAGCTAGGCAAACTCTGGCCTTTGTTCCTTACAAGGGAATTTATTTCTATATGTTTTTTGATCTTCCTTTCTCATATTCCTTCGACTGGAAAGCAGATACAACCCCACCATGAAAGCATAATCTTGCTTTTGGCTATATCTTTTGACCTCATATCCCACTTTGATTTTCTCCCTGCCAAATTTCTTTTGAGAACATGCACTTATCAAAAAGTCGCACAATTACTTGTTTAACTTTCACTCTTTTCAGAAGCCATGCACCACCATCTCCACCTTGTCCCACTTCAGACAATGACCATCATGTGCCCCTTACAAAATAAGGGCTATGGATCAATGGCGACTGCACTTGTACACTTATGCCCACCTTGGCAATTGGCCATGCTTCACTGTTTAATGTCCTGAGGAGCCCTAAAGGTATTGCGTTCCGTTCACCTTTTCTAAAAGAGCAATGGAACAAAATCTTGGTGGCTAAGTTTCGAGCAGAACTAGGTAGCAATAACATAACACATCGTGGATTGTAAGATTCACCGATGCACATGTGGTGCCACGTCTCGAATGGGTCCGCGTAGTCATAGGTATAACTTGGCACCTACGATGGGGGCGTGACAATCTCCCCAACCTAGGTTAGAATCGATTGTGTCATAAGAGAATCACATATACAGATTTCAAGTTGAATATTTTTGGAATTCTTGTTATATGGATTGAAACTATACGATGAAAGTGCAAAGATTGAATTCTTTGGAGAGCACATTAAGTCTCCTGTGGGTCCTCAAGCAACAAAAGGAGAATCAAATGGGAAAAAAAAGTTAAGAGGCCAAGTAACACGATGAAATGACAAAGGAAGATACAGATATGCTATACCGTCAAAAATAAAATAGTAAGGCTGCGTTTGGTAGTTTGTAATATGTCTTGTAATTTAATCACGATGAAATGACAAAGGAAGATATAGATATGCTATACCGTCATTTGTTTGATATAATTTTAACATCGTAATATCATATTATAAAATATAAGAAAACATTGTAATCTGGATTATGATCTAAAATTCATGTAATTCAAATTACATTACAAGATTAACACAAGTTAATGCTGACGGTCGCCGACTAAAGACCGCCGATCGCGGCTATCGATCTCTGGCCAGCCGGCCGGCTGCTGCCGTCGCCGACCATCGACCATCGGTCCACAGCAGGTTGCCGGCTCGCCGCAACAATCGATGGTCGATGACGTACAATAAAAATGAATACCAAATAAAAGAATATAATCTCTTGTAATCAAAGATTACATTACAAATATTAAACAAACATAATAATGTAATATTAATTTCATTCAATTACATTACACATTCTATTACATTACAGCGTACCAAACACAGCTTAAATTACAACAACAACAAAAAGTTTTTCTTCCACTTATTATATGGACTCTTCTATTTCGATTTCCTACTAAATTTTTGTCTATATTTAAATAAACTTTATCATTATTAAATAAGTTTTTTATATAATTTTTTTTCCAATTAATAGTAAACTACTAATTGGAAAATTAGTAGAGGCCAAGAGATCTTACGGTGCTGTGGGGTTTAGCCTTCTTTGGTCTGTAATAGTCTCTTGTTTCAATAAATTTGAGTGCCATTTAGTCACTGACAATCGTTTTTTTTCTTTAAAAAAAAAAAGTTAAAACACCAATGGATGTATGAGACTGAACAGATTTTATGGTTGCTCAATGCTTAGATACGCTTCACTGTTGGGCCGAGATAAGGAAATAAGGAGTGCCACGATCAAGCTGAAAGGAGCTAGTCTGACACAGGAGAATGAAGCTTCTTCAAGGATGATGGTTCGGTCGTCGATCTCACGGGCTGAGGCTCCTATGGCAACTCAAAAGAGAGATTAGGAAGGGCGACGAGAGATATCTCAGCGGATCTCTTCTGATGCTCAAGTCAAGTGGAGTCAGCAAAAGATAAAGATGAAGATAGTTAAGGAGAGAACATAACCTCTTCTATCGCGCTTTTACCCATATATATATAAGAGTTTGCCAACGCACGGATCCCAAAGAAAATATGAAGGAGATGAGAGGCCTTAAGAGGGAGGGCTCCCTCACCGGGAAAACATG
>JBAMHZ010000117.1:5274930-5293097 GCA_037177395.1 Alpinia galanga
GATAATGAAAAGGCAAACTTATATGAATTACTGTATATAGGCATGTCATGCTTCAGTTACAAAAACAATAGATGAGCTGACTAAATATACAGTTATTTTGTTTTTAAAGCAAATGATCTGACAGAAAACTAACAAAAAATGTGCATGTATATAATTCATTGAGCAAATATACTAATGGATGGGAAGAAAGCAACAATGTTGGGAAAATGAGATAGTAGAAGTGGATAATTCGTGTTTCATTCTTTCATTGTTGTTCATGTTTGAGAAATTATTTACTCATGCTTGCAAGCTTTCTATTCGTTGTATTACTCTATACGTAGTTCACTGGTTCATTTTGGTATACAATTAACAGAAGTTGGAGTTGAGTGAATAATATTTATACCGACATATTTTCTGTAAAGTAAATGCTTCTAGTATTTGGTTTTCTTTCTTTATTCACAATGCTTTTTTATAACTTGTGCAGTGAGCTCCTTACTGGTGTTGTTCCTTACACAGATCTACAAGCGGAAGCTCAGGTACCATTGCAATGGTCATTCAAATATCTATAATATGTCCCCAAATGATGATCAGTGGAAAAATATTTTACGTTATTTTCTGAAGAATAATTATATCTAGCAGTAGTTATTTATTATCAAGAAGGCACTCTCTTTGATGCCTATAAACAATCACACTATTGGTCTCCTTATATCAAGAAAGTTAATGAAATAATATAGTCTATCACATTTGGAGATCAAGCCTCACATGTGGTATCAAGACAACTAATCTTCTCCTTTACATCCAACCCCAGTGCCAAATGATCAATGTCTTGCACTGTGATCTCTCTAATATGTTCCCCTTCTTAACTTGTTTGTTTCTCACTGATGCAGGTTCCCTTTGCGACTATGTTTTTTTTTTAAATTCCTAGTTGATTATTTTGTCATTGAAAAGAAAAGAAAATTTATAGTTTATTGTTGCTCAACCTCAAAGGCAAGGTTGTTAAATGATATAATTTGAGATGGAGATCAATTCAAATGCCCATTAATTGATAATAATTTCTCTTCATTTCTATTTTTATAGGTTCCCTTATTTTTTCTTGAAGAAAGTGCACCCTCTTGGATGCCTATAAATAACAACCTGTGGGTATCTTTTACATCAAGCAAATTATTGAAATAATATAACTTTTGATATTTGGAGGTTGATTCTCTTAAAGTATTCATCACCTATCCCTCCCCACTTCAAGTTCATTGTGTTCTCCTTAGAATAAAATTTGGGCACCTATTAATCTTTATACTGTAAACCTTAACCTAAATGTGGGAATTAAACCTTCAAACTAGCAGTTATAATGTAGTGCAATTATTTCTAAGCTTTACAAATAAATACTTGTCTACCAAGCCTATGTTCTCTAAAGTCACCATGATGTTTAATTGTTCTAATGTTGTTTGATTATCATCATTCATTTGTATAGGCACACCTAGCTTTATGTCTAATTTTTCTTGATCTACCTTTAGAATTCTTTAAAATGAACTATCTTGATGATTTTTAAATATTTCCTAGGCACACACTGTTCTTGAAATGAGCTATACCAAACAAAAACTTACATCAGAAGTTTCCAATGGTCTAAGACCTGCTCTTGCTGACCATCAATCTGGTGCTCCACCAAGTTTGTTGTCTCTTATTCAAAGGTCTTGGCATCAAAATCCACTGGATAGACCATCATTTGATGATATTGTCAAGGAGTTGTCCATGCTTATGAATCAAAGAAGCATCTCTTATCTTCCATTATTTGCTTCCAACATGCATTTTCAAGATAGCACCAATGACCTCAAATACAGTCAAGAAGAGCTTAATTGGTTAGCACGCGGGGAAGAATTAGCAAAAAAAGCAATTGCGGAAAAGTCAAATATGACAACTTGCTATAGTTCTGTTTGTGACACTCCACACTTTAACCCAACTTTGTCCTGGGGATCCTTTGCAACCCGTGGAAGAAGGGAGACAATGGAAGACACACACTTCTTGCTTCCAAATCTATGCAAAGACAAGGGTGTTCACGCTTTTGGGATTTTTGATGGTCATAGAGGTGTCTATTTGATTCAGTATCAGCTAATATTCCCAAGATATGAATCTTAACTAAAAATTTGATGTGTGCAGGAGCAGCAGCAGCAGAGTTTGCTTCTCGAGCACTGCCAGTGTTCCTAAGGAACTCTGATTATATGTGCAGGTTTCCTTCTTTTTAATGCTCTTCTCTGTTATTTTAAGGTCATCACTCTTCTTATTTGAATAAATTGCAGTCCTGCAGACTCACTTACTGAAGCTTTTATAAAGACAGACTTGGCTTTCAGAGATGAGCTAACATTCCACCTTAACTCGAGAAGAGCTACTCAGAAAGATTGGCATCCTGGTTGTACGGCAATAACAGCACTAATCTCTGAGAACAAGATTTATGTTGCAAATGCCGGTGATTGTCGGGCAATTATAAGTCGCAAAGGCTGCCCAATTCCAATGAGCAAAGTGTGGATTGTCACATAGTTCTGGTTATTTATATAATAATCATTAATCAAGATTGACATCAGTAAGTTACTGTTGTTCCTTGTAGGACCATGTTGCAAGCTGTCCCGAGGAAAGAAACCGGGTCATGGAAGAAGGTGCTGAAGTGAAATGGAAAGTAGATACATGGAGAGTTGGATCAGCTGCTCTCCAGGTTGCCTCATCCTCTCTTGAGAACAACTACTTTGGCGGAAGTTTTGGAAATTGGAACACATGCATACGGAGTTATATATAATATAATCTACTTCCTCAAGCAACTCAAACGGTTGAAAAAACAAACTGACTAAATACTCTCTTTACTTATCCCCTCCAGTAACCAAATGGCAAACTTTATTTGATAAATCTTTAATTGTTTTATGTGCCTCCAGTAACCAAACGTTTTAATAACTTATCCCCTCTTGTCAGGTAACACGGTCAATTGGTGATGATGATCTGAAGCCTGCAGTGACAGCCAAACCAGAGATAGTTGAGACTTGTATTTCTTCCAACGATGAGTTTCTGGTAGTTCCTTTTATGATCACTAACTTGCTGAATTTGAAACCAAACAATTTGTCTCTTTTTTCTTTACCTTTGGGTTACTTTATGATCACCAGTTAAATCATAAGTACTAGGTTATAGATCCCTTTTAAAGCTAAAATTCCCATGATGTTACTTTGCATCAATTGGCTTGCCTGCCATTCATTATGCTCCTCTTTTTCCCCTCGCTACAGGAGTGACCTTTTCTCCTAGCGAATATTTCTTTTCAAGATTCACTGTCCTTTACTCTTTTTCTTTGGCATCTGCTCGAATGGCTCAGTAGATGCTCCAGAGGCACTGTGCTAAGATTATATCATTATTAATATATCATCTAGGCGTTTTAGTCACTTTTAGGTGTATTAAGTAGAATTTTCTTTGATCTCAGGTGATGGCTAGTGATGGGCTGTGGGACGTGATGAGCAATGAGGAGGTTGTGTCCATCATCAAAGACACTGTTAAAGAGCCATGGATGTGTTCGAAGAGGTTGGCCACTGAAGCTGCTGAACGAGGAAGCAAAGATAACATCACTGTCATTGTTGTTTTCCTCCGTCCAGTCTCAACAGCTGAGAGAGTCTATTAGCTCAGGAGGACCCATCCCATAAGTGGCACATCATAATTGTGCTTGTTCTTCGTGGCTGAATATGCTTATGCTTTTTCAGTCCTGTTTTAGCTTCCGACCGAATTCACTGACTTTTGAGTCATTCGATTGAAATATAGTTCGAGTGAAACTCTGCCCTATCATTTTCTGATAAATTATTTTGCGATACCAAGTCGCTTCAAGTAAGGTATTTTCTTCACTCTAAAGTTGAATAAGTTTTTGAAGTTGACAATGAATAGGACAGTCAGGAAAAAAAAAAGATTGGTTTATTGACTCTCTCTTAAATTCCTTTGTAGAAACTGACTAATGTATTGTGGTTGTTTGTGAAATTATTTGCAATAATATGCTCTCTGAGTTTTCACCTTGTTCACTGCCCCTGTTCTCTTCAGAATAGGTGCAACAGCATTGTTTTGAGAGGAAGCTGTGATCTTGTGAAGTTCATGTTGGTAAAAACAATGTTATGGTTTTGTTTTCTTTTTTCCTAATGGATCTGTTGAATTCAGCTCTACCTTGATCCCTTCCTAATTCATTAGATGAAGCTTTGCTTGCTTGAACGATTCACTCTTGCCATGTCTAACTGAACCTCGCCTTGTTTCTAGTTTGGCACACCAGCTCAAGCGGAAGAAGGGCTGTCAGAGATCTCAGTAGGGTGGAGAAGGGGGCAGAGAAGCAATGTAAGTGGCTTGCGAAAGAAAATTTTCTTATCATTATTTATTTTTTGTATAATAGGTAATCGTCCTTTTTTTCTTAAGTGTTTAAGACCATAATTTTTACATATTCAAAAATTAATCTTCAAAATATTCATTTTTATCTTGATTTTTTAAATTGTTCTTTTTGAGTACTTTATTATTGTACCGCACCCATAAGACGGGAGAAAATCAGTTTCGATCAGAACAACATAGTGACATCCTCTATCAACACAACTGGCTGGTATTATCTTCCTTAAAAATACCAATTTTTCCATTAAAAAAATTCATTGACTATGATTTTTCCTATGTCAAATACCTTAAAAAAAAAATCAAAGAAAGTATTTTCTGGAAAACATGTTCCTCCAAACAAATTGACCTTCTCTCTGAATTCAAGCCGATAAAGAACTAATCCCTTGGACGATACAGGCCTTGCCTTCGACCTAAAGAGTTTCAGTTTCATTGATATTTTGCAACCAGTTTGCTGTGTAAGGTGGTAGTTTTGAAGTATTTTAGATAGCATTGGAATAAATTCGAAGCAAATGAAATTTACCAAAATATATATATTGAGTTTCAAAATTAATTAATTAACCATATTTTTCACAACAGAAATCACTACCTGACACCTAAATGTAAAATATTCCACTGTTATTTTCACAATCTTTACCTGGGTTTCTTTCAAAAACTAACATGACTGCATCTGCGTCGCCAAATAGCAAGACATTAGACAAAGCGAGGGGGCAAAAAGAAAGCTACACGGAAAAGCAAATAAAGCCTGTGTTAGAAAAAAAAAATGCATTCAAATATCAAGGAGTTAAACACACATACCAATATTTTTTTTAAAATTTTTTGTAATAATTTACCAATTGAATTAAACACACGCAAGGACAAAGTCATCGCATGGAATTACTTCGCAAGCCTGTTAAAAATAAAGACCTATGCAATATGGTAAGCAAAATGCTCACGCAGGATATCTTTTATGGTCGATCTCCTAATTCAATGAAAGATGATAAATCATAGAAGATTTCATCTTGACATAGTTATTTTTGAGAAAGATTAGAAACTCAGTAAAGCATTTTGAAACCATTAAAAATTAATTTCAAAATCTCACATAATAAATATTTATACAGTTATCACTTGTATCAATCCGTGAGTGAGCAACCATTTGAACATGGAGGTAGAGGTGCACGTGGTGGTCACATAGCAAACATGTTGAGCATGGAGAGCAATATTATATTTTAAAGAAAAATATATTTTTCTTTTTTTTCTTTTTCAATTTGCCCCTTTATTGAATCTACCCCGACCACAAGAGTGACATGTGGATGTGATCTAACGAAATTTGGCTTGCAGGATAAACTTCAAGAAATTTCAAAGTTTAGATAACAACTTAGACATGTGGAAAGCATTTTGGAAAACAGGAATAGGACTACAGTAAGGGTTTCAATGAGCTATGTCTGGGCTTCAGGCAGGCAGCTACCAGTTAGGCTGTGCGAAGCCCAGCAGAACCCAGGACTACTGGGCAGAGGTATTTTTCATCATATAAATGTTAAAATATATATAATAGACAAAAAAATTAAAGCTATATTATTTTAAAGGAACATGATACATGAATACTGTGTATCTTACATACGATTAAGTTGCATGAGTTTTACAAGGAAAAAAATACATTTCAAAACTGGAGCTTACTGAAAGAAAACTAAGAAAAGAAGAAATGCTCCAAGGAGCTAAAACTGCAGCTTTAGCTTCCAGATTGGTTACTATGCAGCCTTTTTCCGACGTGTTAGCTTAAAGAAGTACATGAATCCTATTTATTTAAGAAAAGGCAGTCCATTCCATTTTTCAGTTTCATGGTTCTCCAATGCAGTAATTGAGTATATCACTTTACTTTCCTCCAAAATGTAGTATCTTGACAAATTTCTAGACTATTTACTATCTTAATTTCTTGCAGCCATATCTACTAAATTTCAGATTTTACCGAAACCATTCCAAATATCTTGTGTTATATTTCCAAGAAAATTTCCGTGCAATTCATCGCCTATCATGTTTAATCAAGGCTTGCTACCCGATTAAAATGTCTTGAATATCTAGAATGTATCCATTGTTTAGTCAAAAATGGTGGCCTAAGAAAACCAGATGGCATCCTCACTCTAAGCCCTGACTAATTTATCAACTGCAAGTTACATAAAAAGTATGAAAAAGAAAAACACTCACAATTCCTAAATTATCTATAGATGAACATCCATTAGTTAATAAATCAAAATTTGTGGGTCTTTCAAGTGATTAACCGATGGAAAAGAAAGAGAAATTAGCATAAACTATCTTATGAGGTGACTAAAATACCTGAAACTATCCCTCAGGATTTGTGACAAAATCCAGCAAACCACAACAATTCGACCATTTCCAACGATGCACCACCAGCGGAGCACTATGCTGGACCTGCATAGCACGAGCACGAGATATTCGCTATTCAGTACATTGATTCAAGTAAAGCAAGAGAAGTAGCACAACCACAAACGCCCAACTCTAGCACCTTGGTCGCCGTTAATGTATTATCTCCTCCAGCAAATTGACGGCCATTTCCATCGTGTTCAACCACCCCATCAAGGCCACGAGCTGCAGCTGCTTTTTCTCTGTCGCCGCGCTGAATCTCTTTAAGAACCTCAGCAGAAACCTCTGTGACTCGGCTCCTCTCCTCAGTCAAACCAACGGCGTTATCGACGGAAATGGACGGTTCCTCAGCAGTTTTTGAGTTTCCCTTCTCAGATTCGGCTGATTCATCAGATTTAGCGACCGATCCATCTCTCGTCAGAAAAGCTACTTCTGTTACCGCAGGAGCCAACTCCAGAACATCTTCCTCGGTCAAGCCCTCGGCTTCAAGATTCTCCGAATCCTTCGCAACACAATCGACAGCTTCCTATCCAGACCACTCTTTCGAGGATAAAGAATAATAGCTCTACAGAGGGCGAAGTTGGGGCAGAGGAAAATGCCGAGTAATGGCTGTCCACCTCGCCGCTCCCTTCCGTTACAGATCATCCCCTTGCCCGGAATCTTAAGAAATCATCGGACGCCACGAACAGAAGAAAAAGACGGCAGAGAAAACCAAAGGGTGCGAAACAGAAGACACCTTGGGAAGGATTGGAAGACGAGACGGTCTTCATCTGCTCCACCATTTCCTTCTGCCGCCTGGCGGCTCTTCTCTTCCTCGGACCCGACGGCACGGCGATGGATCGAGGAATCGAGAGGCAACTGATCGAATCTGGCGAGGGAGCGGAACGGACTGGGGATAGAAATAGAGAGTTGTTATCCGTCCGATCGAGTAGGGCAAGAGTTTAGTTTATATAGTCACGTTTATGAGAGCAATATATATATATTTTTCCAAAAATATTTAGCAATATAATTCTTTATTTTTGACAAATATTTTTAGATAATCTATTCACCTCATATTTAATTAAAAATAAATAAAGAAATATTAAAATCAAATTATAAAAAAAATGCTAAACCAATATGGTCTATTAATTTCTGCGCTTAAGCTATTGTAACCACTATTTCAAATTTCAATATATTGCTTGGATGGTGAAATAATAATAAAAAATAATGGGATGAATATTTTAAAGACCCTTTTTTTTAATATAATTTATATAAATTATATGCTTTAGATTTTATTATAAATAAATAAATAAAATATTGACATCGAGGCAAAGACACTGGAAACACTAATACACTATTATGAAGTTGGAAGACATCCTCTACTAGATTTACAAATGTTATTTAAGGTCAATTATCTCCCATAATTACAGTGAGAAGTCTTTAATGGTCATTACAAGTGATCAGCTACTGAATTATTACTGCACCAAAACAAAATCTTCGTTTTAATCTCCGATATCCTCTCGAACTCTCTATCAACGAATTTGTCAAGGCGATGGAAGTCAGAAGTTGCAAGGATTACTGGTGCATTGATGGAGGAGGCAGTGGATAGGCAACGGGCATGACATAAGGGCCATGGCCAGGAGGAAGCATAATTGGAGTGCCAACTGCTGAGATCATATGGCCGGCGGCGACTGGGTGACCAACCGGCGGCCCGTACATCGGCATCCCTTGCACATTGGGTTGCGAAGGATGCTTGATAGATGTTCCAATGGCTGAGGTGTTCGTGCTGGCCTGACCAGTAATAGGGCCCTGCTGAGAAGAGGCGTCGCCGCCATTCACACTCGTGATGTCGTGGATACTCGATCGCCGGCGATCTCTGCTCATGGAGTTTAGGCGAATGAAGTACTTCTGAGCGTGGCTTGCAACTTGTGTTGGTGTCCTGGAGATGACGAAGTTCCTCGATATGCTTCTCCAGTCACCCTTCCCAAACTTGTCAAGACCAAGCAGGAAAAGTCTACAAGAATTACTTGTGATTCATAAATTCATACAGTGAATTGTTCTGTAGCGATATCAATTTGATCAAAATCGATAGTTCAACAACAGGAATGTGTTTTTTCCGAGAAAAAAATCTCCCTCTTTTTTTTCTTTTTTCTATGGACAGGAAAGTAGTAGATTTGCCACAAAATTGGATAAAGAGGGGGAAAAAAACCTGTGTTCTTCTTCTGTCCATGGCGTTCCCTTCCGCCGCTCTTGCTCCGCCTTGGAGCAACTTTTGCCCTGCCCTCCAATCTCAGACCTCGCTTTCTTTCTGTCCGCCGAACCCAGGTGACTGTTAGGATCTTGTTGCTGGTGCTGCTGCTGGTTCTCCTTGGAGGAAGACGGTAAAGTAAAAGAAGGCGGCGACTCCTCCCCGCCGTAACGCAGGGCGGGGACCCTTCCGGCCTCGATCGCTTCCACGTCCTCCACCAGCAACTCGTAGTGCTGCCTCACCTCCGCCGCGGTCTTCCCAGGGACTCTAGCCGCGATCAGATACCACCATCTCCCGCCGCGTTCTTCGCCGTCCGCCCCCTCATCCTTCGGCGGCGCGGGCACCGTCGCGAGCGCGTTCTCGAAGGCCTTGTCGTCCTCCCAGTTCCATCCCCCGGCGCTACCCCCCGCCTCCGCTTCCCCTCCGGCCATCGGGCGGTCGCGCGAGAGATAAGGGTGGAGGCGGTTGGTCCGTGGGCGGACGAACGCGGCTGAGGCGGTGACTATAACGGTCACGGCACGGTGACCGGATAGGCCGGTCCGCTCACTAACGGTGGCTGGAAATAGACTAAAAGGTCCAGCCCGGCCCATTTAAAGACGCATTTCCCCAAATTACGAATTCACCCTTCAAAATTCTGTAATTCCATATCGTTTCATTTTTATTACTTCGAAACTTTACAAAAGAAACTTCTCTCACAAATTTGACTAACAAATGTTAATCTTATCCTCTTCGCCATTCATGTCGCTCTCATTTTAATTATGATTACGCTGCCTGTGCTTTAAATTATTGACACGACGCCCGTGAAGACTCCAAGGTTATGTAATTCCTCAGTCAAACATTGTGCCTGAAGAAGGACAATTTAAGGATAAAATTCGCCAGATCTTGATAATTATGGAGGACAAATATGTAAAAGAATGCAAGATTTGGAAACAAAGACACAAGATTTAACAAGCGACGTGGCCGATTCTGCATTTCTTATTATTGAAGGATGCAGACGTTATCCACCGGCTCACTGTCTGATAGGTTGAATGGTCCCTCTAGATTTTGTCATATAATACCCTTCAATTGTCAAATGACGCTGTAGGGAATCTTCAGAAACCAGCTGTGGGAAGGACCTTTATGTATAAAAAAATGGGTCACTTTGAATATGGAGAAAAAGAAAAGGAATTAAGAATCATTCAGATAAAATATGTTTCCAACATTTATACAAAATTGCCACTTTGTTCGGAGATCGTTTTTGAAAGAAGTTAAAACAAAGAAGACAAATTGTGCAATAAGATGCGTAGTAGTACAGTGCTGCAGCTTAAATGGAATGTGCCAATAATTTCTGGACAGCATCTTATTCTCCTTCGCTGAGGATTGGTACAATTAGAGGCTTCAGCTGAGCAAGATACACAATTGCCCACCTGTGGAGGAAAATTTATGAATGTAAATCAATTTAATATACAAAGCATTTAAATTATAAAATGCCTCGAGTTTTCTCCCTTAATTTTACTATGATTTTGCACTCTTTTCATTGCCATATATAAGACCACTAAATTTCTCCTATCAAAATGTCTAGTGTGGACATCTAAACTTCATTCAATCTCCTCTTACATCTCCTTGTTTCTGGGAGGAGGAAAATTGGTTTTTAGTAAACCTCTCCCAATATTTTCTCTTTGTGTATGCAACTACGTAGAAATTGGAAACCCAACAATCTACTGATGTTTTTCCTCAGAACCTTTCATAATAAATGTCACATCTTTCTCATAAACTTCAGTAATGTGGAATATATTCAATTCACAGAGTAAGGAAGAAGACAATAGCGAAAGATTTCTCTTTTGTAGATCAGATCCATTTATCAACTTCAGTCCAGAGTGTTGCATCATCAAATCTCTCAGACAATGAACCAATATTGCTCTTTTGCTATCATTGTTAAGTGTTCTATGACATTATTTTTTATATTTGTAGTATCATTTTATTTTGTGAAACAAGCTGAATATAGATGAATATCTGTGCTCTGATATGGAATTATTTAAAGCGTTGTTTTTTTTAAACAAACAATTCACCTAATCTGAAGAAAGATATCTTTCTGTCACAATCATCTTAGTACTATGCTCTTATTATCAGCCAAAGCAATCCTGATCACTTCTCTCACTACAGCAAGCCTTTGCAAAACTACTGACAAGATGAAATAGTAATAGTATGTAGAAATACAAGTAGTTCTACACATGGAAGTAAAATTAAGTTTAAGAATTACAAGTGATTATATGTTTGTGAATTGAAAACACTCTAGTATAGTGGAATGAATTCATGCAAAAAACAAAAAAACATGTAGGTATGGATGAAGGAACTTACATCATCCAACAGCAAATTGTCGCAGTGATGATCAGCGTTAAATGAAACCTGCAAAACCAAATTGGTCCTACATTTTAAAATTTTCCCTAGCCCAAATGACAAAGAACAGCATAAATTGTCTGAGATAGTCAAAAAATGGAAAAATACAATTAACATCATAATATTAAACCCCTTAAATAAATCTAACTGACAACCTGCTATGGAAGTCTTTTGTCTTGACAGGATTTATGCAAATCAAAATTGCAACTTAGGGAATAAAAGTGAGACTGAAACTTTAACATGAAAGAGGAAATGATTCAGTTGCGAGCAATAGGTCATTTTATCTTCCCTCAAAAACCATATAATTAGATTAGTTCAATGTCTGAAATAACTCATGCTTAAGAGCTAACTGGTACACAATGACAGCAGAAGTCACTTGGTAACTTATTTTTCAAAAATATCAATGGTCGTTTCATTTTCTGTGACGACTAAATTCCAATTTGCTTAAATTTCTAAGATTAAGAGAAATAGCTCCTTGCAACTCCATCCTCCAATTTTGACAGTTACTATTAACCGGATGTTTCCAAGGATTTGAATAAACAAATTCAACTCTATTTTTTATTTTATTATTTCTTCAGATTTACCATATATTTCGAAAATTTGGGTAATTGAAATAAGTAACATATACAATAAGAATTCCTATAAATCAGTCGATACAACCAAAACTTACAAGGAAGACCTAAGTTTTTTCAGACAAGAACAAACTAAGGAAACTAAACTGAGTTTTCTACTGATCTAATCAGCCATGCTAACAAACCCTAAAATAAGCATCAGATTCTCATCAATAAAATACAATCAGAATGAAAAAGATCACTATTTTCACATAGATTCAAGATCCAAAAGCCCATCAGCAAACAACAACTAAAGGATGAGGATATAGAAGGGACGCTATACAGATTGGTCGAAGGACCACGGTTACAGCAAAGGCGAACGGAGGCGGAAGCAACGAGTCCCAACAAGAAGAAAACCATGGTCGTCATCCAGAACCCCATCCTGCCCAAACCTTCTTCTAGTTCTAAACTTGACCTCCTCTTCTCGTGCTCCTCGTCTGCCACCTCCCTCTCCCCGATCTCGACGATGATTTGTTTTCGCAGGAAACCCTTTCGCCCTGATACGGTGTCGATCGCAATCGGGTCCATGCGTTTAAATAGAAAAAATCCACACCCGCGGAAATGGGTCGTGCACTCGTGCTCGTCGATCTCCTGTCTTATCACGGGTAACGGACCAGATTTGGACTCCAACCCGAGGCAATCCTAATCCGACCCGATTCAGTTGACTCCAAATACCGGTTCTTTGAACCCAGAAAGCGAAGTCGGCATGATAAAACCGTCGACGGCCATCGAATCTGTGACCTCGGCGATCTCCGAAGATTCCCATCTCGCCGGCTCCGAAACTCCACCGGTGGTGCTGCTGACTCCTGAGGACACTACGATGAACGCCCCTGTAGTCCGCTATCCGATCGTGTCCATCGTCCGCCTATTGGGCGCCGCGTCCGCCGCCCTAGTCATCACCTGGGCCGTCTACTTCCGCGGCGGACTTGCCCTGAGTTCCGATGACAAAGCCCTGATATTTAACGTAATCGTTCTCTTTCTCTGATTTGGTTTCTCTTCTCTGTGTGTGTGTGTGTGTGTGTGTTTTTTCAAATGTCGTTGCCAAAATGAGCTGTAGTTACAACACTTCGAACATTAAACTGATACTGATTCTGTGATTTGCTTTTTTGGTGAGTCTTATGGTTTCTGTGTATTAAATGGATATTGATTCTGTAGGAAGTTAGCACACTTCCAACATTAGGATATGTGTCAATCAAGTATTCCTTCATACGTGTGGTTCCTCCACCTACCAATATAATTGACTGGTAAAGTTAGCAATTATCTATCAAGTGCTGTGAATTAGGATAGATAATTGACTGATTTAGTATCAGTTGTTGGCTTTGCAGAGTTACTCCTTATACTGATTGAGCTTAGTAATCATAAATGAAAGTAAACATGAAGGAGAGATGAGATAATATAATGCAGCTGCCTACTTCCATAGAATTCTTTCAAATGAACGTTTAACCTTGATAACTTCCACCACATGAAGTCTTGAAGAAGAAATATTATGCCTTGGTGGAGGGAAATTAAAGGCATTGAAGATTGACCAAGAGATTACCTTCTTTTATTTGGAAGGAAATAATGAAGAGAAGCAAGGAGGAAATTAGGAGTTAACAAGCCTTAGCTTTCTCATCCAAATCAGACAGAAATAGAAAGAAATGAGACATGAAAACAATTATCAATCAACATTTGTCACCAATGGGCAACTGGATTTTTTTCTTATTTTTGTTTGCAAATCTCTGTATTTTCTGTTGTTTCACACTCTCCCTCAACTAACACTAATGAAGGAATCAATCTTCAATTTCTTTTGATTCTTTTTCACAGCCTAAACTATTTTCTTTCCCTCTCTCCTCCCAATAATGAAAGCAGAGAGTTTAAAGAGAGTAGATGTGTGAGTTGAGAACAGAGGAAGTCAGTAGGATATTTAATATAGTTGGAGAAGGGGAAATGTCTAGCTATCTGTTGGTATAAGAACATAGCCGTTGCCACCATGAAATTATCTCAAGCAGCATGGGCAGCATAATGTATTGGTTGCTACATTGATGCACCCTGAATCTGTGATTGCAGGTGTTTTGAGAAGCATCCTCCGGCCACTTTGTGCTAGACTTGTATATGTCACCCACCGTATTAAGAAGCATGTTCTGAGATTTTGACCAACACCATCCATAAGATTACACCAAGTTAGCACATTTAACAAATAGATTGCTGGTCTATAATATCACAGATTAAGACCAAGGCTCTTGTATCACAAGGGAGTGATATAACTAAACAATAAACATCTTTTGTGATTGAATGCCACATGAGGTTCATTAGTAAGCAAAGACATCTAAAATCAGACTACAATCTCCTTTGTACTTTCATTGTCAAACTTGATTTGTACAAAAATCTTATCAAAGTATCTCGGGATAGCAAAACTAGGTGCTATGGCTTAGTTAAGTCCACCATAATCTCACTTATTCTTTTTTTGGTCAAAAGAAACAGAAATATTAAAAAATTGGGGTCTTTTAAATATTGGTAGGGTAAGCAATCATGACCTTATGTCATGCAAGCTTCAATAACCAATTTGATCAAATGATGCCTCCTGATTCGATGTGGTTTGTACTTATCTATGATTGAAGTACTGTTTCATCTTCATCTTTCTTTGATTCACCAAAATAGATAGATGTGCTCAACAACTGATGTAGCCTGATATATTGCCAACATGCCATTACGCCATCACTAATTAGTCTTTGAAGGTAAGGATTAATGGGTTTTATTGTCTTTGTGTAGGGAAGTTATATATTGCAATTGTTTGTGATTTCTCTTTGAGTCTTTTGCTTGACAATTGATATGTCAATAGTTCCTTTTGAAGTTAAACTAATCTCAGTGACTAATAGATACTGTTTTGTTTATTACACTGCATAAACATAAAATTCCGATGATTATCGGCTAAGAGATTCTTGACACTTATAGGTGCACCCTGTGCTAATGGTTATTGGATTCATAGTTCTAAATGGTGAAGGTACTGATTCTTCCTTATTTTACATTTTTTTTATCAAAAAGAAAATTACAAGTGTTTCTGAATTTTTTTTATTTTTGTAAATCAAGGACATCCGTTTCCTACTTTATATATTCCTCTATATACTAAGCAAACTTCAACTTTAACTACTACATATGTAAGACATTGCTCTTCTTCAACCGTTTCTAACACACTTCCCTCCTAAAATCTTTCAGCTACTGTGGTTTATGTGTCCATCTCTCCATAGGTTTGTAGTTGCCTCTCACTCATTGAGCATCTTCTGGGCTGGAAACATGCTTGATCCTAGTCTCATCTCTGATGTCCAAATGAAGTCCTGCCAAGAAACATGTAATTTGTTCATTGGTCTCCTTTAAGCTGACCCTAGTAGACATATTGTTAATGTTCACCGATCATTATCCTTTTTTTCTTCAAGGAGCAAAATTTTATGTAAGTACTTGTAATGGTCAGTAGAGAATTTTGCTTTAAACTTAGCCTTCATTTGCTTCCAATTTCAAATCTTGGCCTTGCCTTGTTGTGATCTCTGCTCCTCATGCCTTTATCGTTGGGCATGGAGGCTTCTGTTAGTTTAAGCCTGAAAAAGAGCACCTTTCTCTCTTCTGCCATAGGTTTGATTTAAAGTAGGTCTAAATTGGCTTCCTTTTCTGCATATGTTTTTTTCTTGGAAATCAGCAATTTCTACATAGATGCCCCTACTGTGAAGTGCAGCTCCTGCCATAAGGGTTTCTCCAGCAGTAGTGTTTTTTTTCCTGGCGTGTGTGCGTGTGTGTGTGCGTGTGCGTGTGTGCTGCAATATGAACACAAGTCTTTATTGAATGGATTATCTTCTAGCTATCCATACTCAATGCTACCTTCCGCTATGTCAAATGCGGTAGTCGATATCTCCATTCAAGCATCCCCTCATTCTTGTCTGAATAAGCTTTGTTTGGTCTTTTGATCATCTGTCTCATTCTGACAATCTCTGCTTGTTGGGTATTGGGCATTCTTCTTGCATCGGCCGCCACTTCTACTCATGCCTCTTCTGATATTCATCCTGTGAAAGCGTTGTCTTAATAGATGAATTGACGGGTAATAGCAACTATATTTGAGTGTCAAGTCTTTTGCAAAGCCTTCAGTGTGTGTACATTATTGAGCTGTTCACATGTTGACTCTGATCCTCAGGCTTTGGTACTGCTTTAATGTGTCTCAATCTTCTGGTGACAGGCAAAGAATTCATCTTTATTTTGTTCTATAATAATCACTAGTTACTGTAACAGCTTGTGTTAAACCTTTGCTATAAGGTTACATAAGTTCCCTTCTAAGCATATGTCATTCTCATCGCACCTGGTTGAGGCAAGCCTGTGTTTTTCCTTCACATGCTTGTCGCATGACTATAGATTTTAGAAGATAATTTAACACAGAAGATAACCAAAAAACAACAATAAAAGCTACCTTGTAGGAAGCAAACAACTAGAGCAAAATATGCAAGAGTTTATTGTATTTCGGATTCTAAATTTCTTATCATTGTTTCAACTTCATATGTTAAATATTACTTTTTGTAACATCTATTTTCTGATGATAAGCTACATCCAAAAGGCGTCAACTTCACCTTTTATTAACCTTCAAAAGCTACATTCATATGAGCATCCGAATGATGGGTCTGGAGATTAAATGTTGTAAAAATAAAGCTTTCTCTTCTTGAATTTGTCATGGATTCGTAGTCTGTAACAACCTTTTCTCTTTTTTTTTTTTTTTGAAAATCTTATAATGTGCTATTTATTTTTTACTAAACTTCTCTAATTATTCTTGCTGCAATTGCTTACTGGTAATGACAGCCATACTAGCATACAAGACATTGTCAGGAACCAAAAATTTTAGGAAGGCATTGCATCTTACAGTTCAGTTTCTTGCCCTGTGTTTGGGGTCTATCGGCATTTGGGCAGCGTTAAAGTTTCATAACGAAAGGGGCATCGACAACTTCTACAGTCTGCATTCTTGGTTGGGTCTGGCATGCCTTCTATTATTTGCCATTCAGGTACTTCATTGGTTACTACAACCATTACTTCCCTTCCTTTCATTGTTTCTTCAAGTAGTTGTACCTTGCACAGTGGCTACTTGGGTTTTACACCTTCTGGTATCCTGGAGGCTCAAGAAGTGGAAGAGCTTTGTTACTTCCATGGCATGTGTTTTTCGGGTTATACATCTATTCTCTTGCGATCGCCACGACTGTTTCTGGCTTCTTAGAAAAGGCCACCTTTCTTCAAAGCAGTAATTTGATATCAAGATACTCAAATGAGGCCTTCTTAATAAACTTCATGGGTATTTTGATCATTATCCTTGGCGGCTTTGTTGCTCTTGCAGTCATAATGCCTTCATCTGTAAAATCTGATGCCTATAAAGGGATTGCGGAGTAATGAAAGTTTCCGTTTTATTGGATTAGCCTGAATTTGGTTGGTTGGGAGGTTTTGAATGGATTGTGAAATGGAAGTTTATTTATTTATCATCATCCTTTTTTATCAGAATAAACGTGCTATGCATATTATGTACCAAGCAATATTGGAGCCCATTTTTCAATTTTATTCTATTTTCCAATATCAGTAATGGCTTGTCCTGTTTACAGAAAATTAATGGGCGTTTCATTTCTTTTATTAATAAAGTTATATGACTCTTGGAAACACCTTCACTTTGGATCCAAGGGATCACTATTAAAAAAAAATACTAATAATTATTTAGTCCAGTGATAAACTTAAGCATTTTATATCTATATAATAATATTGTTTGAGGTGTTTAAACTTATTGCTTCCCTTCTAATTGCATACAAGGAATTGATCCAATATGAATGTGTTTGCATGAAATGCAAAGATTGGCGATCCTTGTGGTTGCCATTTGATGCCCTGAGTGCCATCGAGTTCATTCTATTTGTTTTTCCTCGTAACAAACTAACTGTCGCAAACTAGTAGACTCAGTTCAAATCCAATCACTCGCTTAGTTCTTGAATTTCAGAACCGTGTTCCGAAAAACAAACACCACAGCTTGAAAAACAAACAACAATTTATACCCGTGCTCCTCAATCTTTTTCTTCACATTAAACTCATTTTCACAAAAATACATATTTGTATACAGATATATAACAACTGATCAGGAAACCAAAATCGTAGTTAATTGGTTTTTATTTTTAATTTATTCGGATTAAACTAAAATAATTAGGTCGGTGAGAGATCGGAAACGAATGCACTGCTGCAGCAACGCCATGAAAAATAGCAGCATA
>JBAMHZ010000117.1:5298355-5321017 GCA_037177395.1 Alpinia galanga
AATAGAGGGGAACCTAGTTCAGTGTACCCCTCTTCCCCGTGGCCGAGAAGTGGAAGGGCTGATGAAATGAAAATCCACCGTAAAGCCAAACTGAGTACTCAGTCTGACTATTCTGAGGGGGTGTCTAGTGATACCGCAATATTTTCATTTCATATAGTATGTCCATATGGTGGGCTAGGAGAATAGGAAGTGTCAAGGAAAGTCAACAAGGCTGAGAAAAAGGAGATGGTCAAGAAAATTCAACAGACCCATGAGGGGAATGACTCACATACATCAGGAGACGAGGGCAGTTGAGTCCAAAGAGGATGGTTCGGGAAATATAGCCCTATAGGGCGGTTCAACCCCAATGGGTTCCCCTTCGAAGTAGGTCCTCTTGTTTGATGGGCTAATTCCCGAGCCGTCTCAGCTTAGCTCGGCCAACAGGAAAACTCCCGAGCTGAAACAGATCAGTTCGGCCAATAGATAGATTCCCGAGCTGGACTAGATTGGCTCGGCCAGCAGGTATGGTTTTGGGTCAAGGTTGCTCCTCTCCTGTATCAAGCGGAGCCTCAAGTCAAGTAAAACAATCCGGTATATGGGGAGGACACCTGTCCTCATTTAGAAGGGCCCCACAAAAGATATCCCCCGACAGCCTGACAAGAACACCTTGCCCCACCATCCGCCATCCCTGCGACATTTTCATCCTCTTTATATTTATTATCTGTCACCCCCACAACACCCCCCACTCCTCTGACCTCTCTATGTCAGAGGAGGGAGGGAGAAAAGGGGGAAGAGGATCCCTCCCCTCATATATATAAGGAGGAAGTAAAAGGGACGATTTTTCCATATTGTCTTCTCTATCTTTTCCTGCTCCTTCCTTCAAAAAATACAGTCCCTGACTTAGGCATCGGAGGATCGTGGAGGAGACTCCATGGTTGTGTGACCTAGTGTTGACTTTGACAGGAAATGAGAGCTGGAGAAGACGATTCTTCAAGCAGTCAACCATATTACTGTTACGGTAGGGAGAATGATCCACCCTCGGACCTTCGACCAGGAGGACTCGAGAAATCTCGGCCGCATGACTATTCTAATAGAGATCTTATAAGAAGCATGTAATAGACAAAAGGCAATATAAATTCATAGAAAATATTCCTAGATAGCAAACCTGATACATCCTAGGTCCTCCTTGGTGAGACTTCCAAGATTATTGGACATGAAATGGGTTCTAGAATCTTATCCCTCCTTATAACATAGACAAATAGATAAAAGTAGGAAAATCATATTAGTTGATTATCGTTTGAACAATGCGAAGAGAAGATGCCTAAATTGAGCATGTCAAGTTGATTTATTTGTGTATTCACCGATAAAAGCTTTGAATGGAAGAACATTGAAGATGATACAAACTATTTTAATCTCTCCATGATTAAATTAGTGTTTGTTGCTCCATCCTTTATAAGACATTGATTAAAGTGAAATTTAAAAAATAAACATTATTCTAAATGCTAAATTGATGTGTAGAGAGCAATTTTAAGTAATAGCAGGGACATGAAAGATGTTATGAAAGTGAAAAGTTTGATTAGATGATTAAAAATGTGTTTCCATATATAGTTAGTAATTTATTAATTTGAGTCATTGTCTACGTACACCACATTGAAGCCATTGTAGAACATTATTTCTACAAGATATTCGTATTCAAGTTTAACACGATGAGTTGTTCTAGTGTCCAAGTGTTCAGGTATGGTTATATGGCTGAAGATTTTGGTGATTTCCCAAGAAGAATGCAAACGAGAGTGCTTTAGGTAAACATGTGGGGTAATTTGTTGCTTTAAGGTTGCAGGACCACCAACAAAATATAAATTGTATCCCCTAGGACATTAAAAGCCAATATGTTCAATAATAAGATGACCTTTCTTTTTTATACTAGCATTAGGTATCAAAGTCTTCGATCTAATTAATTTTGGTAATGGCCGATTCTGTCTTATGAATCTCTGATGGGACGCTAAATAATCCCTAAATAAGATATGTTTTATCGATCATCAAAATAAATCATCAAGTGGCTGTATAGGCAACCTCAGTAGCTGCAGTGTCCTTAATTTGTCATCATATTTAAAAGAAAATTCTATAAATATATCATAATTGAAAATCGAATCATGAATACTTAAGAGATAAACTGAACATCCTATTATTGCACTATAGTCCTGGGAGCAATAACCCTTATTTGACATCGCTCTATATTGTGATTTGACCCTTTTGATATCTTTGATTCCCTATCATGGAAAATAAATGAATATTAGAGTAACTATTGTTTTTAAAACAAAGAACAAAAGATGAAATTAGAAGAAAGAAAGAAACAAATTTAAAAAAAATGAGACAAAGGCAAAGAGAGAGAGAGAGGGAGAGATAGGGAAAAAACATTGCACATGGTCTTCATGACAACATATGATCTCGGGAGACGTAGTGTACTCTAGTTGCTATTGAGTTATTCATATCTAAGTGTGGAGGAGAAGAAGACACAACATGTACTTTAGGTTGAATTCAGTTGCGGTGTTAAACGTTGACGTCGGCTACAAGCGACTATAAGAAATTACATATGAAAAAAATATAAAACTGTCCTATTGGAGAGGGGTATACATGAGAAGAGTCAATTGAAAAGTGAAAATAATCATCAATTATTCAAAATTGTGATTTCTTAAAAAATTGATCCCTTCTGTGTAATTACCAATATAACAGAGCTAACTCTAGGGGTTGACTATAAGAAATTATACAGATAGATAGAGAGAGATTTAGGGTAGAGTGTATATATATATAAAAGAGTTAATAAAGAAAGGGAAAAAAGTTAAAAAGAATTAAACAAAGTTGTGTTGAAGAGATAGAAGGAAATGTGGGAGATAAGAGAGAGAAAAAGATGTAAATAAATGAAATAGTTTAAAAAAATATACATTAAGAAAAGTACAGTAGAGAAAAAAAAAGTTAATTAGTTAATTTAAAAAGGGTTTAAGGTCCCTAAGATAATATAAAATGAGAGAAAATAAAAAGAAAATTTTGATCTATACTATGGGTGACGATGACACTCAATTAGCAACAAAGGTGGAAAGGAAAAAAACTTAGAATTTAAAGATAAGAAGAAAAAAAGAGAGAAATCAATTAATTATAGAAGAATTAGGTTAAAAGAAAAGAAGATTTAAGATTTTAGAGAGAAATTTGTACGGAAAGAAAGGATAGAATTAAAAATTTATTTTAAAAGGAAAAAAAAGTTATTCACTCTTCTACAAGTAAAAAAACAATTAAAATATATAAATAAATGGTAAAGAAATAAATTCTTTACTTGCATAACTTGTCAAGAGGCTATAGTTGCTTAGTCAATAATTATAATTCCTATTTAATTTATTCTAGCAACTGATTTATTCTAATATTGATTTAGTTAATTTTTATTGTCTACCTCCCATCTAAGTAAACCAACCATAACATGTGTGCCTTTATGGTAAAACAGGAATCATAACAGAACTTGGGATCGGCAGTCTATCAATTTCTCATGGTAGTTTTCCAAGATATATACTATTTCTACAATGAATGGCATCTAATTTCTGTATTACAAATCGATCGCCATATGCATGGGTTCTTCAATTTGCAGTGACTCAAGTCGATCGATTACTTTTTGAATTTGAAACGATCGAATACCATAGCAGATGCTGGTCTCGTTAAGACATATATCCCATCTAAACGGAAAGATTAAGGAATCAGTTACTCCATGACAGAGCATTGCCTGCGCAGATCATCATATTAATGAACGTCCTACACTTCGAGTTGTCCGCGTTAAGGCATTTCAAAGATATGACCAAGAGAGAGGAAAGTAATTAAGTAAGTGCCCATTCTATACGAAATACAGAAGACTTGAGACCACGCAAAGGAGCGTGACGTGCTCGGCGGGCGGAGCATCACGAGTGCATGCCAACAGATAAACAGCACGTTAATCGTCAACTTAAACCACCATATAAATGTAGCTAGCTAGGTTTAATCTATCTATCTATCTATCTATCGATTTGATTTCCACACCACCACCCAGTTTGTCAATTCAAGAGGCTGACCAAATATAAATTAAATTTTCAGTCGAATAGATTAGGCCACAAAGTCAGCTCAATTTCCACGCCCCGACCTCTATATATATTGTTGCACTGCAATACATTTCATCACTCACACGATATTTATACAGCAATTCAGCCTCTGGATCATCATGGCTGAATTGTGTTTTTACGCCATTGCGTTAATCTTTCTTATCGCTGTAGTGCCAAACAGTAAGATCGATCTATATTTCTCTCTCTCTTTCTCTTTATTTATCTCTAGTAGTTTTATATATAAGAGATGTGTGATTAAAGAATAGAATTAAGATGAGAATTCCGGTGGGATGTGGTTTGCAGAAGGTGTGCATGGCATCGGCGTCTGCCACGGTCGGAACGGCGATAATCTCCCCTCGCCGTCTGACGCTGTCACCCTCTACCACTCTAACAATATCGCCAGCATGCGCATCTATTCGCCCGACCAGAATGTCCTCCAAGCCCTCTCCGGATCCAACATCCAGCTCATCCTCGATGTCCCCAAAGAAAACCTCCAGTCCGTCGCCTCCGACCCCTCCGCCGCCAACGATTGGGTCCAGAGCAACATCGCCGCCTTCTCCGGCGTCGCTTTCCGCTACATTGCCGTCGGCAACGAGCTCATCCCGGAGAACCCCGACTTGGCCCAGTACGTTCTCCCGGCCATGCAAAACATCCAAAACGCCATCAACGCCGCCGGGCTCCAGAGCCAAATCCAGGTCTCCACCGCCGTCTCCGGGGCCGTTCTCAGCCAGTCGTACCCTCCGTCGGCGGGTGCTTTCGCGTCGGATTCCATGGGTTCGATAGTGCAGTTCTTGGCCTCAAACGGGGCTCCGTTGCTCTTCAACGTCTATCCCTACTTCAGCTATGCCTACAAGGACAACAGTAATCAGATCCCACTCGACTATGCCTTGTTTACATCCGATAGTGCGGTGGTGCATGACGACCCATTCGACTATCAAAACCTCTTCGACGCGATGGTGGACGCTGCCTACGCGGCGCTGGAGAAGGTCGGGGGATCGAACGTGAGGATCGTCGTGTCAGAGAGCGGGTGGCCGTCGGCGGGGGGCTTTGGTGCATCCATCGACAACGCCAGAACTTATAACCAGAATTTGATCGGACATGTTGGCCAGGGCACGCCGAGGAGGCCTGGAAGTGGGATCGAGGCCTTCATATTTGCCATGTTTAATGAAGAACCAGAAGGGTGGGGAAGAAACAGAGAGGAACTTCGGCTTGTTCTATCCCGATGGACAGCCTGTTTATCCTATTTCATTTAACTAAATTAATTATATATTATATTATATTATGTAAGAAAATATTCTGATTCACTTCAAATTATATAATCTATGAAATAAATAAAGCCTATGATTATTGATCGTTTTAAATCTCATTAATTAGGGAATTAAAATGTCAATTTTAGGAAATCTTTGTTTTTTTACTAGCAGTATAGCTTTTGGCCTGACTAATTCCTAGGGATGATCAGTCTGGCCCACAGTCCTACAAGGATGCCTTCTCAATAGCTAAGCTATAAGAGGTTGAAACCTCTATGGATCTCCATTAACCACCTGGATAAATCAGAAAATACTATAAAAATTATAACAAATTGTGACAGAAATTTCTATCACTAAATTCATTTAATGACTGATTAACAATGGAACATATCTTGCTATTTTTTTTTTATCGTTGCTCACATTAGCAATGGAAATTTATTTCCGTCATAAAATTTACGATGGAATTAAAATTTCATCCTAAAATTTAGCGACGAAAATAAATTTTCATCGCTAAATGGAAATTAATTTGTCCGTTCCTAAAATAGCGATGAATTTTTTAATTCTGTCACTAATTTTGTGATGGAAATTTAATTCCATCAAAAAATAGCGATGGAAATATAAATTTTGATCACTAAAATAATAATAGAAATTAAATATTCATCATTATAATAGTGACAAATATTTATATTTCCGTCACTAAAATAGTAATTGAATTTTTAATTTTGCCACTAATTTTGTGACAAAAAATAAATTTTCATCACTAAATCTATATAAAAGATTTCTAATGTAGCTTTTTGATTTAGCAATTTAAATTCAAAAATTTTAAAATAGTACAAATTTTTAATATAAATTTTGTGAGTGAATTAAAATTTCGTCCTTAAAATTTTTCTCATTTCACTTTTATTTTAATAATTTCAATCTGAAAGTTTTAAATAAATACACAATTTTAATATAAATTTAACATAAATTTATTTCCATCACAAAAAATAGTGATGAAATTTTGATTCCATTACAAATTTATATAAAAAAATTTCTGATGCAGTTTTAAATTTAGTAATTTAAATCTAAAAATTTTAAATCATATATGATGTGAGATGCGTAAAAAATCAAGAAATGTGGAACTTCTACTTGAAGATGGTCATCAAACTTGAAGGTTGAACCCAAAGACTTTTGTGCTTCTGTTCTAATCCTTTATTATTGCTCAAGTGCAAAATGATTGTAGAGATAATGTTTAGCTTCTAAATAGAGTTAGTACTTAAAAAAGCATCTTTTTTTTAAAGTAGGATGTCTCAAGGTTACAGAGTGACTTTACCTCTCCATCACAAAATAAGAGTCAGTTATAAAAAATTTACCTTCAATTAATCTGACTCCACTTGATTTGAACCACATTTGAATGTGGTTCAACCTCAATTCGGCCCAAATCATTTTGGGCCCAAAATTTACTCAAACATGAACTAAATATATCTAATTCAAATCTCCTATGAAAAACTCAACACAACCCCATAAATATTGTCTTCCTTTCAAATGTGAACTTAGTTTCAGATTGATAATTAAACTCCTAAAATAATTGTAGAATAGCAACAAAATTTATCAATTAACACATACCCCTAACAAAGGAAATGGAGGTACAATGTTATCACAATAAACAAAATGTTGGATATATTACCAGAATTTTTCAAGGCCACAAAGCTTGGAAAGCAACATCATGCTACACAAATTTATAGTTTGATATCACCACCCACAAACCTTTTCCATTGGAGGAAGCTCATCTAGACAGTAAAGTTTATCTTGAATTATTGCTCCAAGCAGCTTGTTTATGACATTAAACACAAGCATAGGATCTTGACTGCAGTTATATGAGCATAGCTTCCTGATAATGATAGCTATAAATCATGAGTGCCAACAAACAGATAACTAATTTATTGAAAATATAATAATAAAAGTTAAGTTGAACGCACATTCTCCACGGTGATCCTTCATCAAAAAAGTTCCGACTTAATGCTTCCTAAACTCTATGTCTGAATCTGTTTTGACAAACTCTTGCACCAAGCTAGAACTTTCGAAATTCAGTCATTTTTGTATTGGTATTTCTATTATTACTAGATCTTTTGACATGCAACTCCTGTAAATTACATAAAAAATGATAATTATTTTTATTAAAAGTAGATCTGTTATAGCAAAAGTAAACATGAACATCACAAAAGCAAATGACCCAGAACTAAATAGACCTATGTAAAAGAGAACAAACAAAATGCACTTTGCCTACTATGCACCAGCTTGACATGTCATACTAAAGCATAAATTCAATAAGTAATATGTCAAAAAGTCATCTAAAACAATGTAAACAAATGAGGAGTGGTGTAACAAACTTGTGTAAGGATTATAAGTCCGTACTGTGAGTATATTTTTCATCCGATCCATGGACTTTTGAAGAGTAGGCCTAATCCATTTAAGAAGAAATAAAAGAAAATTTATGGTTATTTTCGAGGGGGCTCTCTCTCTCTCGGCTGGCGCTTGCGCCGCCATCGCCGTCTTATTTCCTAGTGGCCATCTGACTACGGCAGTTATGGTCTCCGGCAGCCTGCTCTCCTCCCTCCTCCACTCGCCAACATCCTGCCCTCATACCACCTCCTGCTTTGCAGTCCGCCTCGAGGGCTGCCGCTCACCCCTCCCCTACTGGCTGCCTCCTCTCTCGAGTTGCAGAGTACGCCTTCGTCACCGCGGCATCCCCGAAGCCAACGCCTCCATCAGCCAAAGCCCCAGCCAGGCCCAGTGGCAAGATCACCTACGAATTCACTGGTGTCGGCGTGATCGGGCAGGTCTGCTAGGTTATCGGCGCCGTAGTCGATGTCAGGTTTAACGAGGGCCTTCTTCCGATATTATCAGCGCTGGAGGTGCTAGATCACCAAATCCGGCTAGTCCTGGAGGTCGCGCAGCATCTTGGGGAGAATATGGTGTGGACCATCACCATGGACGGTGCTGAGGGACTCGCTCGCTGTCAAAGAATTCTCAATACTGGATCTCCCATCACGATTCCTGTCGGTAGAGCCATTCTTGGACGCATTATGAATGTCATCAGGGAACCAATTGATGAGAGGGGAGATATAAGATTGATTGGTTTATCTTTCTTTCCTTTCTCTATTAAATACCACCAATTGACAATATTTTTAGGTTCACTCAAGTAAGTTTGTAGAGATACGTGATCAATTCTATGTTTTGTTATTTACCGGAACTATTTATTGTCATAGTAGTTTCTTATGTTATTTCCATTTTACTAGGAAAACTCCGAAGTGTCTGCCTTGCTTGGCCGTATACCATCTGCTGTCGGTTATCAACAACACTTGCTACCGTTCTTTATAGGACTCCAAGAGCGTATTACGACAACGAAAAAGGGTTCCATCACCTCAGTGCATGCTGCTGATGACTCAACGACTTTTGCTCATCTTGATGCGACAACTGTGCTATGCAGACAGGTCTGTTCCTTGCAGTTTTCTATTTATTATATATCTTTCTCTGTTTACAAAATTTAAGGAGAAATTAAATGCATTGCTAATAAATTTTAATTGCTGATTAGATATCGGATCTTGGTATCTACCCTGCGGTCGATCCTCTTGACCCCGCATCTAGATTGTTTTCTCCACGTGTTGGGAGAAGAGCACTACAACACGGCCCGAGGTGTCCAAAAGGTTCTCCACTTAATAATCTCCAAGATATCGTTGCTATCCTTGGAAAATTGACCGTTGCTCGAGCTCGCAAGATCCAGCGGTTTTTTAGCCAGCCCTTCCATGCTGCGTAGGTTTTATCCGGTGCGCCTGGAAACTACGTCGAATTGAAAGAAAGTGCGAACACTTTCCCGGTGAGAAATTCCTCCATGACTTTTTGAATTTAGATTGTGATTTTATTTACGTGTATTTACGATAAGACACGTGCTATGTCCAGGGTAGATAATCACTGGATCTTGCTCCTTTTTTTCTCTGCTATTTTTTTTTGTCAACGTTTAAGTTAGTTTCTGAAAGGAATGAGTAGGAGGTTAAATAGTATAATTATCGAGATATTTGGTTACAATTTCTGATCCATTTGTTTAGGGACACTCGCAATTTGGGTATCTATTTGTGACTGCATGATCTATTCCATGCCTTGGATACATCTGGTTGTTGTACACATTACGTAAAGGTTTTATATCATCAAATATTCAGGCCGTCTTATCGTTTGCAGGGTGTTTTGGATGGCAAATACGACGACCTCTCGGAGCAGTCATTTTACATGGTTGGAGGCATCGAGGAAGTCATTGCTAAAGCCGATAAGATTGCCGCCCCAAAAGCACCGTGCAGCGGTAAAAGTGATAATTCATTCACAAGAGAACATGCTTCTATTATTTATTGAGGTGTGATTTAATGATAAATTTTTAAAAAATTTATAAAGATAATTTTATGTAGAAGTTTATCTAGCAAATAAAATATGATGTAACTGTAAAGTTCGGATTTATCTATTAAAAAGTTATTAGCAAGTGGACTCTGACTTATTCTTATGTAGTTGTTGAAATGATGTCTGTAAGGAACCGTGGAGCCTGATTTATCATCTTAAAAATTAATTCGAAGGTTCAACTACTACAGTGCTAATAAAAAAAATTAAAGCCGATAATATTGCCAAATAGGTAATTGGCTCTTTTCCCTCCCTTCGATGCTGGTTTATTATTATTATTTTGGGTACAGCGGTTGACTAGTATATTGCCAAAATAGTGCGGAGACTGATTTCTTTCATTCTCGCAACAAGATACCTGCCAGTACATTTTAGTTTGTTCCTTCTCACACTTTTTTTTTAAAATAATTAAGAACACCTCCAACGGCTTTTTCTCTGATTCTTCGTCGAATAACATAGCTCATGTACACTATCAGAATTTAAATCCCGGAGCATAGAGTTTAAAAAAAAAAAAACTATCTTATTCCCGCTTGATAACATGAGCATATGATGATTATAGTTATATGGTAAAATTTCTCAAATGGTGGTACGTACGCCCACGTGGAGAGTAAAAAGTAGAAAAAACAAAAAAAAAGAGTGTCCTCGGTGACAATAAAGATTCAATTTTTATGTTGCGTATATATTCCTTAAATTTTCATCAACGGTTCAAATCATGTGTGATATTGAATTGTTCATTAAAGTTTAATTATATTTTTAAAATTTATTTTAGTTATTGATGAATAATTTTTATAGAGTCAAGTCAATCGTATTCAAAATTAATTGGATTTCAAAATTTAAATATCTAAATTATTAAAATAAATAAATAAAGACACAGTAAAATATGTCCATGCAAAATAACCTCCTTTTGTAGTCCGGATAACAATCCGCACCCGCATTGAAAATATGTTTTTGTTTTCCAACTTGTAGCCCCATGCAATTTTTACGTTCGACTCCGTTCGACCCCAGACGAATTATTATTATTTTTTATTTTATCTTATTTTCTTTTCTATGTTTCTTAATTTATTTGAAAATTCTTTTTCTTTGTTTAGTTTTTCATTTCATTTTTTTTCATTTGATTTTTTTCTTTTTAAATTCATCTTTTGGAGTAATATGAAATTTTCCTCTTACTTGTTGTTTTTTTTTTTTATATTAAGTCACATTTTAATTGCATCCGGATGGCCCACTGCTGACTAAATGCCGTCCCTTCACATCCACAAGATCTACTAAATATCCGTCCCTAAAAAAAAGGATCTACCAAATATCTTATCTGGCGGAAAATTTCATTCTTTACGGATTAATTTTTTTCTTTTAATTATTTTTTTTTCCATTTCAATCATTGGAAGGAAAATATTTGTCCCCCACGGGATGGGCGGTTGGTTAGAACAGTGTGAGTTGCTCCAAGATGGCAAGGGTCAAGACCGGAGGAGGTCTAAAATCCTCCCTGGTTTCCACCACCCCCCTCTGCTCTAGCCAACCGTTCAAGGGGCATAGCTTCCCCGTGGATTTACTTCCCTCGTAATGGCCGTGGGACCGGTCGACGGGGGCGCTGAGGGCGAGCGCATCGCCTTTAGCTCCAAGGAAGGAAAATATTTTTCTTTGTATTAAATTTTTTTATTGCACAAAATTTATTCTTATAATCATCGATTGTTCGTTGTCATCATCGATTGCCATTGAACGAACGTTACCTCTTGCCATTATCATCAGGCACCAGTGTCCATCGGTGATAATGATCAACGGTAGCGTTGGCTATCAATGACAGTGTCGATTGATCACCGCATGAATTATTTTTTTAAATTTATTTTATTTTTTATATTTTTTTATTTCTTTGAAAAATTCTTTTCCTTGTTTAGTCTTTCCTTTCTTTTTTTATTTTCAGTGATTTTTTTCATTTGATTTTTTTTCTTTTTAAATACATCTTTTGGAGTAAATATGAAAATTTCCCCTTAGTTGTTGTTTTTATATATATTTAGTCACATTTTAATTGCATCCGGGTGGCCCACCGCTGACTAAATGCCATTCCTTCACATCCACAAGATCTACTAAATATCAATCCCTAAAAAAAAAGCGAACCGAAAGAACGGACCGGTCCCCGCGCTGGCCCCCATCCCGAGCAGGCCTTCATTTGCCCGGGCGGTGATCTGCTACGAGGATCTAACGCTAGATCCTCTCGGACGCTAGTTACCACAGCCGATCGTGATGGATCTGCCGTCGAATGGCACGACTGCATCATCTTCGCCGTCCAATCTATTGGACCTTAGAGATATGGAAAAAGAAAGAACTGGTGAATAGTAAATTAAATGACTGCTTTTGTTTTGTTTTGTGTCTTCTCGCCCTTAGCCTGGCATAGAGCTGTCTCGCTCACTTGTCTTTTACTCCCATCTTTCTCTTTCATCATTGCTCAGAGTAACTATCAGGAATAACAAATTTTCAAAACAAAACTATATTTTAGTCCTACCAAATCAAAAATTAACCAAAATCAATCTTCCTCTGTCATATTTATTATTGCATATAAGGCCGTGGAGCACGAGAGAGAAAAAAAATTGAAGGAAAGTGGGTGAAATGATATGACAGAGGACAGGGCCGAGCATGTGAAGCGGTCAGAGATCAGATTAAAGGCACCCACCCTCTTCAACTCGTTTCCGGACGTTCCATCTTCTCTAGATTTGAGCCTCTCTCTCTCTCTCTCTCTTCCCCACTTCTATTCCTCTGCTTCTATTAAAGCACCAGGACGCAAGGCCAAGGGATAATTCACTGAAGGAGAAGAACTCCTCCACCATCTTCTTCCTCTTAACCAGCTCTGTCTTGTCCTGGTTGTGGTTTGGTTTGGAGGTGGAACTCCTTGAAGTCCAAATGAGGGCCTTGGATGGTTCGGTTCAGCTGCTGGCTTATGGATTCTACTCTCCTATTCCATTTCTGTTCTTTGGTTACTGCAAATCAAAGCATGAGTTTGGAAGCGGTGTTTGGGATAGGAGACCGTGGTTTGCATAACTCAGGAGCTGCACCAACCCGCCCTAACCCTTTTTTGGATTGAAGGGAGCTCTACATTTATTTATTTATCACTGTTTTTTCTCGTATATACACAACTTGATCTTTTAATTAAGCTGCTTTTTGCTGCCAATCCTTGCTCAACTACATGATATAGGGAAGCTACATCAGAACAACTTTATAGAGAAGCGTACCTTATTCTCTTGTTCTACTAATTGTCTTTTATTTGTTGATATTCTAATAGGTCCGAGCAGATGTCATACTGCATGAAATGAAGAAGTCAAGCGAGGTGCTGTGGTTGTTCTTTCATGAACTAGTGGTCTCTAGTTTGTGTAAATTCACTGTTCTAGGGTTTTGATAGTTCATGAGCTATTGAGATCCTAGATGAGGAATTATGAAACGGATATGGATGTCAGATTTGGCTTCGATAATGTCAAACAACTAAACGAAAGAATTATTCTTCGTCCATACTGTGATTTTTTTTTGGCTTTATAAAAGGTTTAACAGATGGAATAATTATCATTATGCTTGTTAAATAGCGTGAGCCTTTTTTTCCCCTTGTGTAATTGCGTGGGTTACCGACTGTGTGGCGCATGTTTTTTTTTTTAAATTATTTTATATGTAATTATCATCTTAATTTTTTATTTATTTAAATGTTATTAATATATTTTGATACTTAAATTTAATTAAATTTTAATCTGGTGCTAAAATAAGGATGGTGCATTCAGCATTTAATACTGTTAGGCATGAATCTTTGCAATGTCATTAATGTATGTATGGTAACGGTTTTTAGGGTTTTTGAAATTCGTATATCATGAATTTTATTTTAGTATTACTAAAGGGTTAATTAAATTTAATTACAAAATTACTTCATGACTGGCGAAATTTATATACCATGATTATTTTCCGTTTTAATTAATTTACAAAAATTTCTTTTATAAGTATATATACTAATTGATCTGAAATTGTAGCAAATTAATATTTTGATAAAGGCAATCAAAAATTAAAACTTGTTTTAGTTGATAATGAATGCAGACGTAATTAAAAAAAAAAAGGCGCAATAACAAACCAAATTGAAATATTTGTTAACCAGGAAAAAAAAGAATTTCTAGTTTAAAAACTAAAAGAACAAATCTAGATTCATAGAGTTTATAAGGACATAAAAGCAGTAATATTTCACCTATGTAGATTTAAATGTTTTCAGAAAATATTATCCATGACTAGATTATAAATTGCTAGATTATGCATATGCTGTGCTGCACCCTAGTTTCTCCTTTTTTTTTTTTCATTTTCATTTTGATTTTGAATTTTTATTTTTGAGAGACATATCAAATTTGAGACATGAGAGAAACAACAACAAAGTAAACTTGAAATTGTTGGCAATATAATTACGTAAAGAAACAAGAAACTATATAGAAACCATATCAACATCCAAATCCTGGTCGGGAAATCTTACAATTTATGTATATGTAAATGAAGTCAAGCAGGCATTAGAGAATGGTAGAAAAGTTGCAAAGCAGCAGCACATTTACCACTTGCCTGCAGAAAAGAAATGAGAAATCAATCGTCATATGAGCAGTGAGGTGCAGCGGTGCAACCGGCGTCAAATGGATCTTCAGAGCCACAACAATGCCAGTACTGGAACACTTTGCCGGAGTCGGGAGTGTCCATGGTACCACCGGTGTAGACACTTTCAAACTTTCTCTTTGTTTCTCCTAGCATTTCAGAACAAAGTTATATGTATTGAAACTGAGGATATAACTTGGTGAAAAACACACGACTTGGGCAGGAAAGCAATTCTTAGTCCACACGCAGTGAGAGAGAGTAGCTAGTGTCAAACTGCAATAGTATCTAATATACGACATGGATATACTACAGTCATCGGGATGCTTTCTTTCAGAAAAGCATGGCAATTCTGCTATGTGGTAAAACGTTCATAATGATACCCATAGCACCTCCACATATTGATGCTTAACTTAGAGTGTAGACAAGTTGGTAAAACGTTCATAATGAGAAGGTTTGTGTGTGCAATGGAGATGATTGCATTTAATTTATAAGAGTTTGTGGAAACGGATATTCTTGCTATTTAGTCTATTCTATCTATCAAGGTCATTAACCTGAATTTCCATGTTATTTATGCCATCTGGTGAGTAAGATTTTAAACTATAGCAATATTCTTAGAAAATAATGAGACAAAAGCATAATATTGCAGTCTACAGACGTAGCATGCATTGTTCCTTACCATATCAATGAGAAGTGAACATACTCCTGGTTTAGGTTTGTGGCACGCTGCTATACTCAGTTAGCATTATTCAAAACTTTTGCACTGACCCTTCATTCAAATGTTTGCCTTGAGTTTTACCACAAGATGCAAAATCCATCCAGGTCATTGTATAATTAAGCCCACCCAAAACTAGAAATAACAATACAATCTAACATAAAAAAGCATGTAACCAATAACTCACGAGTGATAATAAACATTCTGCACAGGATGAACTATATATACATCAGGAATCATGTACGTGATTGTAGCTATATATGCTCTCAGTTTTTGTAGAGGGATGGAAATGCACTCCTAAACAATTCAATCAATCAATATGCTCATTCCATAGTAACTCAGTAGGGTAGTAGCAAAAAATAGAGTATAAAAACCAGATATTATGTTCCTCTCGAGTCAAAGAGAGAAACAGCAATTAGATAACTCCGTGACTCCTTGAACTGTTGAACCATTAATCAAAATGACATATTTAAGTTTGTTTAATTCTATACAGTACCCATCTTCCTAGTAACACTGTCTTTGTTGTCAATTAGATTGGTAAGGATATAAATGAATGGATCAGCATTTATATTGAACAGTTTGTTCGACCGCATAAAGTTGTCTTTTTGTCTTACAATGGAGCTCCCAGATCCGTCAAATCATAAAATTGCATCGACTAAATTGAAACTAACGAAAATTTTCACCAGCGTAAACAGGATTTGGTTTCAGCAAACAGAAATATTTCATCAGCAATGAAAACGAAGATTCACTCAAGAATCCTTCCAAATTAATCTCGTGTAGCTAGCGGTCAACTCAACCCAAGAAACAACTTTCCTTTGGCCAGATGGGAAAATAGAGTCGGAGGCGGAGACTTACCCCCGAAATGGGCTGTGTGGAAACGGCAGGCGGAGGGGTAGTTGAGAGCGGGATCGAACTGGCGTTTGCAGTTCTTACACGTCCGCAGTACCGTCTTACCGGCGGCAGCGCCGCCTTCTCCCCGAGCGACGAAGCCGCATCGCCTGCGGAAAAGCGGCGACGGCCCAGTTCCCTTCGTCAAGGAGATCAAGGACCCTAGCCATCGCGTTCCAAGCGGGCAAGAAGAAGGTAGATAGCGAGGGAGGGACGACGCGACGGCCGGCGATGCTGCCCCCACCATTTCTCCTCTTCTCACTCGACAAACGCATCAGAAATCAAACAGCACTCGCCCTCATCTGATGGGCCTTCATAATCACCAGGCCCAATAGAATCAATTGGCCAATTTCTAACTTCCACCAAATCTTTACATAAATTACATTTCCATCCTAGCAACATGTGTCCACTTTGAATTAATTGGTTAATTCAAATCCAATGCGCCAATGCCACGTACGCCCCTTTGACCTAACTTCGTTCCCCTGCAACCTCAACTTTCTTTTTGAATAACTAAACCTTCGACGGTTGACTTTTTTTCCCCTTCAAAGTTAATCAATTCTTCCCAATATCGCTTTTACACGTCCTCATCCTCGTCCTTGTCCTCGTCCTGGAGTCGCAAATGTCAACCCATCCAGCGACACGCCTTGACTTTTTTTTAAATGGTCAGTTGGCGTCTTGGCGACCGGCAGAAGAGCGAACTGGTCGGAGGCGTCAACGCAGCGGACGGTGTTCATACCACACACACAAAAAAAAAAAAGAAACACAGTAGTCGAACAGCTGTTCCAACCTGGATCGCGTAGTCATCAACATCGCCTTTAAATTAATCGATTAGAAATGGCACATCTCCATCTCTATCTCAGCCGTTTGACCTCTAATGACCCTGTAACTGACTTACGAACTGTGCTAGCTAGATATGGGTAAGGGTTCGTCAACTAATGATTATCTCAATGATTGATAAGATAAAGATATCTTGTCATAACAGTCGATGATCACTGTGTGCATTCACTTCCACTGTTCCTGCAATGGCAGTACTCGTCCGATGTGTACATTTTATCTGCTGCTGCAATGGTAGATTGTGTGCACGATGACTCAAATGAAGCCATGACCTGCATTGTTTCAGAAGCAGAGGCTGACACCGCGTTACGTCGGTGGGTTAAAGCAGAAACAGATACTAAAAAAAAAAAAATGGTCTGAAAATTGGATTATTGGGCTACTTCTGCAGTCGGTAGCTCTTTAATCACAAATAATAAGGTTGATCAGAGCGACCGCATCATCAGCCAGTGAGGCAGGGAGGAGGCTGCATATTCAAAAGAGAAAGGAAATCACCAAAACTCTCGCGCATCACACGGAAAAAAGAAACTTTGTGAATGGCATCGTGTTCATAGAATTTAAAAGATGAATATAAAAGTTGCTACTCCCATTGTTTGATCGTCCACGTGTTTAGAAAATGTTTGAATGTTTTTCACCGTCGTCACCTTCTCCCCTCCTACCGGCTGCTGCTATTTAAGCGAGGAGGAGGCACTGCAACTCCATGAGCACCTTATTTTAGGCTTTTAGCACCAACCCAATTTGACTCTGTCATCTGTTTCTTTTTCTTGTTACTTTACGTATCATCGACTTCCCCTTCCACAGACTAGAGCCTAGATATTAGGAGCTGTTCTTCAAGATAGAATTGGCCAAGGTGAACTTTAATCATTCTAACTGTCATTTTTCTCCCCTGAGATAGATGCCTTTTGACAGAAAGTTTCGATTTTTTTTTAGCGTTTTTGTTGGAAGGCTGGATTTTTTTTGGATTAGAAATGCATAGCTCACTTTTGAACTTTGCAGGGAGATGCACGGTTCTTGTTACTGTTTGTTGAAGGCAAAAAAAAAAAAAAAAGTTCTTGATTTAAGAGAACAATTTCAACTTGTTGGTTTTAACTCCTCGTTCCTTCTTTTTGCAGAGGATCTGTCGATCCCTGAACAAGAACATTCTGCATCCTTGGCAAAAAATTGCTCCACCGAATACCAAACACGGGGGTGGCATTCTCGTTTCCCATTGTTTGTTGCGGTGCCATGGAAGCTCTGCTCACTTTAGGCGACAGCGTCCGGTCAACTCTGCAATCCATCGGCTTCAACGGCCGAGACTCCAAGCATTCTGCTCGCGGCAGGTTACCAATCCAAGGATCAGTGAGCCTTACTGGAAGCGACATGGATCTTCCCCCTGAGCCAGGCAAATCCAGAAGGCCTCGCAATCTCCAAATTAGGAAGCCTGGCCCTTTGAGGAAGAGGTCCCTGGACTCTATCTTGATTCAACCTGACAGCCCCAAGCATGAGGCTGCCGTGAAGCTACAGAAGGTCTACAAAAGCTTTAGGACAAGGAGACAGCTCGCGGACTGCGGAGTTCTGGTGGAACAGCGATGGTACGACCTTTGCCGGCTTTGATTTTCTGTGGTTGCACCTTTGCAGAACTTGCTTCGGCTCGCTAAAATCTCAGATTATGCACATTTTAGGTGGAAGTTACTCGATTTCGTGCTGCTCAGGCGGAGTTCGGTGTCATTTTTCGACATCGAGAAACAAGAATCTGCGGTTTCGCGATGGTCCAGGGCGAAATCCAGAGCTGCTAAGGTATCTTTTTCACGCTCAACGATTTTACATTTCAGTCATCTTCGTGTTGAAAGAAAATATATGATGCTAACATTGATTTTCAGGTAGGGAAGGGTTTGTCCAAGGATGAGAAAGCTCGGAAACTCGCTTTGCAGCACTGGCTTGAGGCAGTAGGTCTCGAAGATTTCTGCTTATTTTCTTGCCATTGAAATTCTTACTTATTTCCCGCAATATTGCAGATTGATCCGCGACACCGTTACGGTCACAATCTCCAATTCTACTATGATTGTTGGCTTCAGAGTGAGAGCATGCAGCCCTTCTTCTACTGGTCAGTTTGTTTGGCTCATTTGTTCTAATGCTTCATCTCCGAAAGCAGTAATCAGAGTATTCAACTAACAAAACTATATTCGATTAACAGGCTTGATGTCGGAGAGGGAAAGGAGGTCAACCTCGAGCAGCAATGCACTCGGTCGAAGCTTCAACAACAATGCATCAAGTATCTTGGTCCTGTAAGAACCCTCTTTCCAAACACACAACGAAAGTATTATTGTTGACAGTTACTGTGTGCATATCTGAACATGTTTATTTGATTCTGCAGAAAGAAAGGGAAGCCTATGAAGTTATTATCGACGATCGAAAATTTGTATACAAGCAGAGCAGGCAAGTTTTAGACACAAGTGATGGTCCAAAAGGTGCCAAGTGGATTTTCGTCTTGAGCACATCGAAGAAATTGTATGTTGCTCAGGTGAATCTCCTTATCCTAGAAAAGTTTACACGATTCAGGCATAGTTTCTGTATCTGTCTGAGGATTCACTAAGTTCGTGTGTTAAATATTGCAGAAGAAGAAAGGGATATTTCAGCACTCTAGTTTTCTCGCCGGTGGAGCTACTTCGGCTGCCGGCCAATTAATAGTAGAGAATGGAGTGCTGAAGGTGACGAACTTTTGTAGCTTCATTTGAGTTTTTTGAGAAAGAATTACTGATTTTGTTATTGACTCCAGGCTGTGTGGCCTCATAGCGGTCATTACCGTCCAACGGAGAAGAACTTCCAAGAGTTCATGAGCTTTCTTGAAGAAAACAATGTGGATCTTACTGATGTTAAGGTGAGCCAGTCATTGATGTTACCTCTTTGTTTACACATAAAAACAGTAACATTGAGCAAATGAGCAGGAATTGAATTTCCGGTTGTGTTTGTTCTTCGATTATACAGAAAAGTCCGACCGAAGAGGATGGTGAACACTGCATTAGGCTAGGACACAGCCGATCAGAACTCAACTTGGCTGAGTTAAATGTCGCTGTGGGTGAACAAACTAGCAGCAGTGCAGCTGCAGAAGCCTCTCCAGCTGAAACAAAGTTAGGAGGAGAGGAAAAAACAGGAGCATCACTTGGCTTCAGTGATCTCGATAAGCCTATAATTATCGATGACAGTAAAGAGGATGAAGATCACACAAACACAATCTGCAGTTTCTCCGAAAAGAAGCTCTTTGTGGAGGGACGGCAAGAGGATGAACAAACCCCCATACCATCAGAATTGATTTTTCGAAGGATAAACTCAAAAAGAATCATTAGATCGTATCAATTGGGTAAAAAGCTGTCTCGTAAGAGAATTGGGTGCGTGGGGGATTATCCCTCGGAGCTGCAATTCCGAGCTCTGGAGGAAGTAAATCTATCGCCAAGGAGTACCAGTGAGTAAAGGTTCCATACACTCCAGTTTACAGATTCTTGGTTTGCAAACTGATAGTTTTGAATCTTTTTGTTTCTCTACAAAAGAAGAAAAAAATATATATTCAATTCATTTATTCAATCCAAAACTTACAAGTACAAACAGAGATCAATACCATTCCTTCAATAAACTAGTTCAAAGTTCCTATGATGTGCACCTTTCGCATGCATAGAACTTGGAGCGGAGAAAAAGTAAGTGCCGGAAGAAATCCTTTTCTTCCTGCATAGATAGGTTCATGAATGCACGTCTTTGTTGTGATCAACGCCTTCAAAACAACATGTTGCGGGCGAGTGACCACAGGAGCATTACAAGGAATGTTTGGCATGGCGGAAAGCACATTTCAGTGGAGACCGGACCGAGTTTGGCACCGATTGAGAGAGATGGCTAACACCAACACTCTGGGGCTTGCACATAGCCCACTTGATCGTCAGATGCTCCATTAATTCTGCACGAGTGTTTGATTTGTCAAGCCATGCGATTTGGACTGTTGGACCAGAATTTGGCCGGTTCCTGTTGATAAAATGTAATGTGAGAATTAATATTGATTTAGTCAGCGAGTCAATGCTGATCAGTTGACAAAAAAAAAATAATCATATTTTAATTAATGATTTTAGAAAATTATCCATGTTTAATGTATTTTGAGTTTGTGCAAAAATCCTTATTATTTTCTTAACATGTTGGGCATTGGAGTTTCTCAATCGGAGCTATATATATATATATATAATATCTGAACCTTCAGTCCGACTAATCTAAATGAGTGATTAGCTCTATCCCACAGTCTTTTCGAGTATGCTCTTTCAACAGCTGTGTTGGAAGAGGTCAAAATCACAGCAGATCTCTACCAACCACTTAAGTAAATTAATAAAGCACTCGCAGCTTTAGCGAGTCAGTCCGGACTCCCTAGTCGCACCATCCCTGAAAGGTTGTCCAACGCTAAAGTCATACTTCATCCGCTAAGTAAACTCTTGCACGCAGGGTTACTTCCATAGATTTTTTAAAAATTCATCACTGAATCACATCTCAGTAGAGGATCAAATTCTATTCTCTTGTAAAATATCTTATTGGTTTACCACTACACCGTGCCCTCGGGGCAACCCCATTTCTCTACTCTATTACTTCACATAAAAGTTGTTAATGGTGGAACATAGAACAAATGAACAATGACGTATATGAATAAGCCATGGAAAATAGCATGCAGAGAATTATTTTAAGATCACACGAGTTTAACTTTATAACCAAACAAAATCCAATTGTAAATGGTTGTATATGGGGATCTAAGTATTAATGGTAAATTTATATGTGATTATCGTAACATATTCGATTATATCATATTAGTTCTAACCTGATTAAATAATCTAATTATGATTTTGATCTAGATTTGTATTATTGGATGTGAATCAATTATGTGTAGAACTATTTAATTCATACCGTTAGTATTGATGAATTGTTAATGGATTAGAATTAGCTTTGTATATAGGGTGTGATTTTCGCAAGATAGAAGGATTAACGACTATCTCTTTTTCCCATCGGACAGAGCATATGGAGTCGTCTCTCTCGCACATATGAAAGATCGTGTCCTATGGCTGTCGTGACCTCCGATCTTTAGATTCTTCTGACGATATTATCTTCGGATCTAGGTGCATGTTTATGTTTCCACTTTTATTTTGTTATAGTATGTTTGTTATAGATTAGATGATAAGATCTTGTGTTTGCATCATTTGATTTATTTTTCATTTTCGAATCATATGTGGATGCATGATCCATTGACAGATTCAGAAATTCATCAATTGGTATCAAAGCATGAGGTTTGTGTCGTTGATTGTACGACATTAGAATGTGTTTTTCGACGATCTTGATCCCAATGCGTGTGTTTTGTATTATATCTTGAATTATGTGTTTAAACATGCATAATCGTCAAATCTAAGAGTTAGGAATCCTAGGTTTTGCATTGGATCAAGTTTTTTTGCATTTTTTGACGAAGAATTGATCCTTGCACATCGAGTCAAATACTTAATTGCACTCAACCTCACAAGTGCACTGTGTCATTAAATAATAAAATTATATTGATCCCATATGAACTGATATTCGAGTACTGACCTACTTTAGTATTTTCGATTGTCCGGACTAAACTCTAGTATTGTGAGAATTCTACCCTAATGTTGCAATAGTCAAAGCTAGAAATTGGTGTCATGTGGAGTGAAAGAAAGTTTAATTCAAGTTAAAGAAGAGATCCTAGGATTTGAGTTTCACCTATATGAGTTCCAATGCGTCATCTAAATATACTCCTAAGTTCTCTATAAGTGATCATGTCAGTAGACTATCTTATTTAATCCCTGTGATTTTTTGAAACTACTCAGGAATTACCTATCGGAAACTAAGAAATCCCTTTCGGATCTATAGAGTGCGG
>JBAMHZ010000117.1:5329548-5341413 GCA_037177395.1 Alpinia galanga
TTTCATCTTTCGAGAAGAGTAAAAAATGACTGAAATGTGTCATTGATTGTTTGCCTGAGTGAACAGCCATATTCCAAAGACGGCTGTACCAGATAACTGTCTCTTAAGATACTTTCCTTATATTTCTACTACTTTCGTATAATTTGACTTTTAGAAGCATTTAATGTAGTTGCTTCTTTTTTATGTTATTTATTTGTCCGCTGACCATAAGCTAAGGTTCTTGTCAGAAATCTGATATAAGCACAATATCCTATTAACACTAGAGTAAATTAATTTGTCTCATCACTTGAATTACAGATAATGTGTTTTCAAAACAGAAAAATCTGGTCTATGTTACTAGTCTCTTTTGATTTCCTGTGACAATATGGCAGGATTGATCCGAGAACCAAAATATGGGCATCTGAAAGAGCTTCATAGGGCCATTAAGTTGTGTGAACAAGCTCTTATTTCGACTGATCCTAGTGTTACTTCTTTAGGAAGCCTCCAAGAGGTTAGTTGGATTCTAAGTTAGCACTAACTAGGATAAGGTTTCCATGATATTGGAGATCAACCTGAATTGCCGATGCTAATTGGTTCCCTTCAATTTTAGGCTCATGTTTTTAGCTCCCAATCTGGTGGATGTGCAGCTTTCCTTGCAAATTATGATACAAATTCCTTTGCAAGGGTAATGTTCAACAACATGCACTACAGCCTCCCACCATGGTCGATCAGCGTCTTACCAGACTGCAGAAATGTAGTATTCAACACTGCAAAGGCAAGTTCAATTGTTTTACTAGATGATGTCGGATGCTATACACATCTTTGTCAGTAGATGTAAAAGAGATGTTTTATTTGAGCCATCCTTTTTGTTCAAGCTATACTATCATAGTTAAATCTTACTAATCAGAAAGTTTTATTGTTGTCAAATTACCACAGGTTGGAGTTCAAACATCCCAAATGCAAATGCACCCGGTTAATGCTCAGTCACTGATGTGGGAGACCTATGATGAGGAGGTGGCTTCAGAGGGAGAAAACTCATTGATTACTTCAACTGGGCTGCTAGAACAGATAAATGTCACTAGGGATGCGAGTGACTACTTGTGGTACATCACTAGGTGTGATTTTATCCAACATACCTTTTTCAATTTAAGCATAGCTAGATCCATTCAGTCTTTTTTTTCGTTTGCCTTTCTTCAATGCATTATGAGATTACTATTTGATTGCACTATAATGATTCACTCATTAAATCAATTACTCTATTGTGCTATTTTGTATAGTCTTGATGTCAATCCAACTGAAGGATTCTTACAACGAGGTCAGCTTCCTGTTCTCACAGTGCAATCAACTGGTCATGTTCTTCATGTCTTCATTAATGGACAACTCTCAGGTATATAAATGTGTTGCTTTATTCTATTACATGTACTGATTATTTTTAAAGGCTTTGATCATCAAAACAATTTAAATTTTGAACATTGTTATGTAGGTTCCTCTTACGGGACCAGGGAGGATAGGAAGCTCAAATTTTCTGGTAATGTCAATCTTCGTGCTGGAATTAATAAAATTGCGCTGTTAAGTGTGGCTATCGGACTACCAGTAAGTTATTATTTGTCATTTCTATGAACTAGATTTTTCTAGTGAGGAATAAGACACTGAACTTTTCAAAAATTTCATTTTTGCACAATATTTTTTGGCAAAGAATGCGGGCATGCATTATGAGTTATGGAGTACTGGAGTTCTAGGTCCTGTAGTGTTACACGGGTTTGATGGGGGAAGTAAAGACCTAACATGGCAGCAATGGTCATATCAGGTTATTGCCCTTGCCCATTAGTTTTGTTTACAAAACCGGTAAGTTTTGAGCATGGTAAAGCGATAACTTTCCTTTGTCTTCGTTCATAGATTGGTCTTAAAGGAGAAGTTATGAATTTAAACTCCTTGGAGGGTACTTCATCTGTTGAATGGATGCAATCTTCATTGGTAGCTCAAAGTCAGCAGCCCTTAACATGGTACAGGGTAGGTGCATCAACCTTACTTATGTAAGATGATAGCTTTTAAATTCTAACTTTCTTCGACAACCATTTGCAGGCATATTTTGATGCTCCTGATGGGGATGAGCCATTAGCTTTGGATATGAGTAGTATGGGAAAGGGCGACATTTGGATAAATGGACAAAGTATCGGAAGATACTGGACTGCCTCTGCCCCTAATGAATATTGCAATTTATGCAGTTACAAAGGAACATATCGATCACCAAAGTGTCAAAGTGGCTGTGGCCAACCAACCCAACGATGGTAATTTTTTCATGAAAAACCAATATTTGCATTCTATATAATGATGAACCCAAAAGATTCGTGAAAACTAGAACAATGTATTCTTTGAAATGCTGGCAGAAGGAACTCACACTATTACTCCTTTAGTTGGATCGAAGTAGGATTATGTGTCAATTTCAGTAAGAAAATTTTAGTAAATAAGGGGGGTTAATTATTGGATATTCAGGTACCATGTGCCACGTTCATGGTTACAACCATCAAGAAATCTACTGGTAGTGTTTGAAGAACTAGGAGGTGATGCAACAAAAATTACTTTAGTGAAGAGATCCATCTCCAGTGTCTGTGCCGATGTATCTGAATGGCACCCCATGATAAAGAATTGGCAGATTGAGAGTTATGGCCAGCCTGAAGAACACCACAAGCCAAAGGTCCACCTCCGATGCACTCCGGGACAAGTTATATCAGCCATTAAATTTGCTAGCTACGGAACACCCCTTGGAACATGCGGAAATTTCCAACAGGGGGCATGCCATTCATCAAATTCCAACAGCATTTTGGAAAAGGTTTCAACACCTCTCTTTTTTCCTTCTCTTGCTGGATAAGCATATCTAGTTTGTCCATCACAAACCACCGAAGTCTTTATTGGTCTCTGTTTATGACTTTGATGCATATATCATATTTTAACTTTTCTGTTTTTTGACAAGGAAATGTGAAATCCTTTTTTTTTCCTTTGCAATTCAAACAGAAGTGCATCGGACAGCAGAGGTGCATGGTTGCAATCTCCACCACCAACTTTGGTGGGGATCCATGCCCAAATGTCATGAAAAGAGTTGCAGTTGAAGCCGTATGCTCTGCAGTTGCTCAGCCAATGCATTGAGCTTTGAAGGCACATAGAGGAAGTTCTTAGTAGCTTGAAAGATCACCCAGAAAATCTCGGTGCAGTTGTAAAGTGCAGGTTAATTGAAGATAGGTATTCGTGTTCTGGTATTTGCATGTAGAGGAGAAAGATAATTAGTAAGTGTGAATTTGTCATTCCAAGTTGCTTATTTGGAGTCCTAGATGTTTGGCCTGCCTGAGTTTAATCAGAAGACAGCGCCAGAATAGAAAGCAAGAGGAAAGTAGAGAAAAATTTCTCTCTTCTTGTGCTTTGATAGAGGTATGTTTCTTTAAGTATGGTGATGAACTCGTCATTTCATTTGATTTCCTTTTTCTTGCTGTTCTATGTCCTGCTTTGAATTTACTTCGAGACATTGGAAATTGCATAACAGTGAAGCTGGATCTTGTCCAATTTGTTATCTTATATTCAAATAGTTCGATAGAAAATAGAGAGATCGGCTAAAAAAAAAAAGATGAATTATTATATAACTTCTGCAGGGCATGTTTCTTCGATTCCCTTGTTTCAGTGATATATTGTTAAAGATATTGGTTGCTGATGGCCATTTTTCTCCTTTATTCAAAGACCAAGCGTGCAATATTAAACTTGGCGTATCATTCAAGTATATTACTGTGGAGAAGAAAACATAATAAACAATTAAGAACAGTGCCACTGTTTGATTATAAACCTAGCAGTTTTATTAATTTAAAATGCAGTAATTCCATTACACAAGAACAGTGTCAATGGACTTCGATGACATCCATGATTTCAACTAGTAGTATACAACACTTTACATGTTTTGACCTTTGAATTACAAAAAATATGATTCTATCTTTACAGCAAACTACCTATAATTCCACCAAATAACTACCCATTTATGATACACTGCATGCCATGCTAAACTCGTGTTCTCCTATAAACTTGGAAACAATGCCTGAAAAGGATCTCAGAACAAATTATTCTGGTTGGGGGGTTTCAAATAGCAATCACAGCCAATGTAAATCAATCTACTAGAAAAAAATCATGTAGTAGATGTGTTGAAACATTTGTGGTTTTTGGTCCCTCGTGGTCTGCAAAGGATTGAAAGTCTTCCTTTGCTTTTGGTGGATTTTCAATCTCGATGTCACTGAACTTTTCCTTGTACATGTCTTCAATCATAGGCTTCCAAAGGCGGACTCGTGCATTTATGAACCAGTTTGCAACCTGGAAAAAGTAAAGTAGGATCAATAACACTTCAAAGACATAGCATGAAATGAGCAAGGAGTTTCATTATTAAATGTTCTTTTATAATATTAGATAAAAAAAAATATATCAAGCTAATGACATAGATTATCAGTTATGCAATCCAAAGATACTACTGAATCAAAAATGGCTTAGAACCCATAATCTACAATAGCAAAACACGTCATTAGAATCACTAACAATCAACTCTCAATGATCCGGTCGAAACATAAGCTACATGATCAGGAGACATTTTATAAATATGATCCCACAAACTATATCTTATGTTAAAACAGATCAATTGTAACAAGTACAATAAAGATTTTTAGTCAGCTCATCATTAGGACTAGGTGATCTCCTGCCTCGTTCGTTGAATCTTTATTCGTTGCCTCATTTGACCTCTGCAAGTAGACAGCAAAAGAGATTCTGATCATTGAATAATCAAGAATTTACCAACTCCAGAAATATCATGGTGTAGATTAATCAGAAATGGATAGATATCAATTAATGAAGCTTTCCTATCGTTGAAGATTATACGATTCCAGCTGAGGGCAAACAACGCGAAGATGCTTCCAATGACATCAACAGATTCTCCTGTTAGATATTATATATAATACTCAGACCTTTTCTTTTCTTTTTTTAAAGAAAATTAAATAAATTTACTCAATGCAAAAGTGTAGTCAACGATTTTTTATTTTCAATGTTTTTTTATTTGAAAAAAAAATTAAAATTTTATCAAATGTGATTAATTTACAGAAGATTAATCCATTGTATATTTAAGCATCTTCAATCCCCTACCACACACCATCGAAGCTAAGGTAGAGGACTACCTTTCAATCTCCTTCAATTACGTAACACCATGTATCAATGTATCATTAACTACCTTTGAATTAGAGATCTGAATCTGACATATTATTATTATTATTATTGGAAAACAAAAATGTTGCTATTTTTTTTTTTCTGCACGAGAAGATTTAAAGAAGGATGATCATTGAAAACAAAGCGGACCAGAAAATCGTTCGGTTCGATTTGATTAGCTTTTGACATCTGCGTTTTATCGAACCGGGTCCAGACCGCGTGGCAATTTGGTCATGTGGACACTTTGCCCGGTAGACACTGGAACCGGCCGCTACCAACCGTCGAGTCGACGCTGGGCTCATCGCTCCACGTGGCGGTAGATCTTTGGCCCACCAAAGTTTATATAGCACTTTTCCGGGCGCGCTGATCGCCAACATTCAGCGAGCGGCCGATTGGGATTCGAAAGCGATAGAGCGAGCGAGATGGCGATGACAGCGGCGGTTGGCGAAGACGGTGCAGCGGTGGCTGTGGGGAGTAGCAAGAAGAACCGGATCCAGGTATCCACCAACAAGAAGCCGCTCTTCTTCTACGTTAATCTCGCCAAGGTATCGCTCGCCTCATTCCCTCTCCGTTCCTTTCCCAAATTAAGATTTGAGTATCTTGATTTTATGCTTTGATGAATGTTCTTCTGCTTGGCAATTCCCTTGAATTTATTCCTTCTTGTATTCGTATGCGATCTGGATTTTTTCGCGCGGAAATATCTATTGTTTGTCTTCATTTAGTTCACGAAATTAAGTTAGAATTGCGAGATTTTGGATTGTTGGTTCTTTGATTTATCGTAGTTTATGACATAATTGTGCCTTTTAAGTTTTACAAACGTTTTTTTTTTTTGTATAAGCGTTCGGTGATCCATGTAGTTCTTGGTTGTAGCAGTAATTTTCTTATAAGATCTCATTCTGGTAGTTTGCAGGGATCGCTTAATTTGATCTTTGTTTATTCTTTAGATTGGAAACAAGAACTGTTTGGTTATCATTGATTGCCCTTCATTCATGGATGAATCTTTCTTTAAGTGCCCCAGTTCGTTTTGATTCTCTTGATTTTGCATTCTTTATTACTATCTGTATTGATTTCTCATAATGTTCAATGTATGCAATTTCTTCTATACTATAACCATTCCATGATAACAGAGGTACATGCAGCAACACAATGAGATTGAGCTCTCAGCTTTGGGAATGGGTAACGGTTCACTTCCTAGGGATCTTAATTTATTTGTATTTCCATGCCTATGGTTTCAAAGAAAGAATTTTTCTAATAATATAGATTAAATGCAAACAATGAGATAATTATAGGAACTGATAGCTTTTCTTTTTCTTTGGTTATCTTTTGGGTTTTAGCTATTGGCACGGTAGTCACAGTTGCAGAAATCTTGAAGAATAATGGACTTGCTACTGAGAAGAGTAAGAAATGACCCACTAGCCCTAGGTATATCTGAACAGACATCTTATATGAACTAAACTAACCAACAATATCGTTGTGATGAAAACAGAGATCCAGACCTCTACAGTTGGCACAAAAGATGAAGTGAAGGGGCGATTAGTTCGGAAGGCGAAGGTTTTTTTTTTTTTTTTTACTCTCTGCAGTACATTCTTTGAATACCATTCTCTCCTGTTCTTAGTTTGTAAGTTGTAACTTGTTGTCGCCCTACTTCGCTATACAGATTGAGATCTTACTTGGAAAGACTGACAACTTCAATGACATAGTGGCTGCTGACAAAATAGTTCATGAGAAAGCTGAAAATGGAACAAAAGACAGAACCAAGGATATCATTTCTGCTGAAAAAGTTGCTCAAGGTACATCAGAAAATGGAAAGACTAACAACTCCAATGGCACTGTGCAAGCTGACAAAGTAGCTCAAGACGCAGCTGGGAATGGAACGAAAGACGACTCCAATGGCATTGTTTCTGCTGACCAAGTAGATCGTGAGGCAGCTGAAGATGGAAAAAAGGAGTAATGGGAGGGATGTGTCTCTTCAGTGATGTTGGACGTGCTGTAAATACAGGTTGCCGACCTTGATGAAAAGAATGCCATAGAATAGAAATAATCGTTCTCTTGCCGCGTATAGATGTGTCTGAAACAAACTATACGTCTAATGGGTGTTGTTGTTTCTTGTATCTGTCGATCTTTGGCATAAACAGCTCTTGAATGATCAAAATGAAATAACAGATTGTTTGCCCTGAAGAAGATTGTAAGCAAATTCTTTCTTTCTTTTTCTTGCTCGTTTGGAATTCAATCATAAGGTATTACTATCTATTTGCATCTAGCTGAGCCCTCCTTTTGCCTTTTCAAGTGGATTTGTATATTATTGAATCAATTGGTTCAATTTATAAAATATTTTAGCCGATTCTATTTACACCAATGGAACCATAAAATGAAAAATCTCTCACACATTTATCCTATTCATTGGTTCTAATATTCAGTAATATTAGATAAAATTTCTCATTTGTATTTGTTTCAACTCACGATCCAAATCAGCCACAACATACTTTTCATCCTTTAATAAGTTATTTAATAGTTAAGAAATTAAAGCCATCAAAGAATTAATTCACTTGTTCCTCACCTACTAACCATAAACCACGTTCAGGAACGTTTCAAAGTCAACAAGAGTCTTACCCTTCTTACTCTAAATCAAACTAGATTTAGTCTTGCATCGCTCAAAAATTCCTTAAATTTTTTTTATTGGTCTAAACTTGTGTGTGTGCGTGTCTGAATCAAAACAATTAAACCTTTTAAACTAATCGCGTAGGGAATGGGTCCAAAAGTTTAAAAGCTACTCCAGGCTTCAAACTTCAAACTCATGCATGCGCACTAATCCACATATATACATACATTTAAACTCTCATCCCTCCATAATCACTCCCGACGACGTGATATACAGTGGCTCATTGATGGCAAAGGCTTCATCAGGGGCGACGACAATGGCGTGGTTGCTTATTTTGCTACTGGTCGCGAGCTTGCAGCTGCGCAGCCAGTTCATAATAGCGTCAGGACCGGTGCACGGGGAGGAGCGATGGAGGCATAAGATCGACGGGCTACTGCTGCAGTCTCTGCCGCAAGGGACCGGTGCACGGCGTCAGGACCTTTGATTTTTTTTTTACTTATTTTTTAAAAGAAAAAAATCAATCAATACAATATTATTTCCACATTTAATTTGTTTTCAATTCTTCACTCTCTTAAGTAATATTATTTTAACTCCATTAAATATTAATTCGAATTTAACTGCTTTTAAGGGGTCTAAGGAGTTAAAGAAATTTAATAATATAAGAAGGCAATGAGCAGAGTAAATTCATAATCAACAATAGTCAAGATTTTAAACTTTTTATACCTTCATTGCAGTAATAAATAGTTTTGTTTGTTTCACATCGATCGTTAAATTTGTACTTCAATTTTAAATATAATTTAATAATAATAGTCATTTATGATTAATTCTGAATTATATAAATTTATTGAAAATAACCTATCTTTAAAACCTAAAAGGTTCAGATTAAAATATTATTTAAAAATTCTAATTAGATCTTTTCACACACTTAATCTATTTTTTGAAGTTATTTTCAAGTTCCAAAATAAAGATATCGAATTGTAGGCATGCCAAAAAAATATTTTCATAATCTAATTCATGATAAATATTAAAATTTGATTGTGGTCGAGCTCAATCTCAATAAATCGATTGATCATGGAAATTTGAGTTGGAGTTAGTTTCCATAATTTTGTTCACAATCAAATTAGGGAGCAGATTTTTGTCTCTTGTTTTAAGAAACAAAAACAGTGTGAATCAGAAGAAGCAATTTCCCGTCCATGTAAAGGAGGAACGCGAGAAAGGCAAGGCCCAAAGTTTTACTGCTTGAATCGAGCATTCTCTGCTCCTCCTCTCAATCTCGCATCTCTCATGGATTCCTTCTCCAATTTCTTCTTCCAATTCTGACCTAATTAGAGTCGCCAAAATCTTAGCTTTCCCCTGAAACGACTATGGCGCCCACAAGAAGACCACTCTTAATGAGAAGTGGAGCGTCAAAGTCTCCACCTTTGAGCTCCAATCCCGATCCCTCGCCATGCCTCTCTTCTTCTTCCAATCACTCCCCTGCCTCGGACGAGTCCTCGAGCCGCTGCGAAGGCCTCGACATGTTGGTGCTAGCTGTGATCGAAGTCTTTGGGGACACAGTTTTCGAGAAGGAGCGCATTGGGAGAAGCGGAGACGACGAGGCGGCGGCGAAGAATGGGAGAAACGAGGCGAGGGAGGATGAGTTCGCCGGAGGATTGAAGCGGAAAGGGAATAGAAGGGAATCGACAATGCCTTCTAGGTTCAAGGATTCTGTCTTGCAGCCATGGAAGCGGAGCACCCGGCGGCGACTGAGCGCCGGTAGGCGATTGGATTCGGGGTAAATGACGGGATTTTTTATTGGTCGCTTTGTTTCTCCAGTTTCTGTTTGGCCCTTTTTTTTCTTCTGTATGCAAAGCTGTGGAGATCGGATGAATATGAGCAGCATCGCTGGACAACCATCTTCTCTTGATATCTTTACAATTCGAATGAAAAGATTGAAGTAAAATTACAGATCCAAATCATTATAGTTTCCGATTTGTTTATGAGATTCCCTCAATTGCACACGACGATCCTTCAAATGGGAACTTGAGAACGCATTGGTCGATGCTATTTTCTTGAGAAGATTGTGTAAAGTTTCAAGCAGCAGCAATGTCCTCTTTCCTTCTAGATTGCCATTGACTATCCTGCTGCTTATCAAAATTTGGTAGACTGGAACTCGAAAGGATCGTAATATTTCTTGCAGTAGGAAGAGAACTTTGGCTCCTTCATGTCTTCCTCTATCAGATATCTGATTCCTTTCTTCTTCAGCCAACATATTTCTGAAAGTATAGGCTCAATCACTGGGATATCTTTTCATTCTTTGAATCATTTGTGCTGAATACAGTTGCACATACTCCTTATGGGATGAATTATTATTGTAGTATTTGTGAGCTATATTTGTGTTTGTATCTTCTTGTTTCGCTATCTCAATTTGTGAGAAGTTGTAAGTTGTAGCAAATAAGTTACTTAAGACTCTACTATTATCTAACAATAGTTCTATCGAGGTTGATCGATGATCTTGGTTGCTTCTTCAAACAGACAGATGCTCGTCAAAGTTCAGTGACATTGATTGTCATACAAGACTCTTGCTTCTCATTGTAGGTACGTAGTTAAAACTTATCTTAGTTTCTAGTATTTGTTTGTACTCTATGTTCAATCGCAAGAGATTAGTTAGATACTGTTGGTATTCCTTTGAAGTCCTAAGTTTTCATGGTGTGCTGTGGATTCTTTGATGAATCATTTCACCTTGCAAGCAATTTTTGGTAGAGAAAAGATAACTCTTTTTCTGCCTCCAGATCTCCACGAGCATAGGTGCATAGTAACTTCTTTCAATAAAAGACTGGTGATTTAATACTTTGTTCATACTCAAGAACTACTCAAGTAAAACATGTGTTGATCCATTGGCCTTCCAGACCTCATAAATTTTCATAGCTTCAAGAGTGGTTTTGGGGACCTTCTTCATTGGCAGTCGCATTCTATGTTTGCCTTAGTTTGGAGTAAACCGATTTAGGATGAGCTGAACCATGACTAAGCTGACCTTCCCTTGGCTGAATTGCAATGCCTTTGACAGATTCAGTCCCTTGTCGACTGAATTTCACTTCGGTTGAACTGCCATTCACTTTGGCTGAGTCAGCATTCTTGTCGACTAAGCTACTGTTCACTTGACTGAACTGACTTCGCGCCTGTGAGCTGCTATTGAGAATCCAGAACTCCTTCAGCATCAAACTCAGATTCAGTCATGTATTATTTGCATTCGTTTATATGTTTAATCCCTCATTTAAAACTTGATTTCTTAATTAAATAATGTATGAAATAATCCATCGCTTGTCTCTTACATAAAATTCGCATACAATAATACAATAATTGAGATAAATTACTGAGATTTATATGTGGAGTTTCTAGTTTTCTGGTATTTTACATACCTTTCGTTTTCTCAAAAATATTTATATGTTATCTTTAGTACGAATCTATATTTCATCTGGCTAATTTATCCTCATATTCACAACGTGGATGCAAAGTTTATATTGATGGTAGATATACGTTAATAAAATATTTTTTTTTAAGATAAATGATTGTGCTTATTTGTGTATGAGAATTGAAATTAAAGAAAATTAAAGAAAACTGTAGATCGTATGTTTAGTGTTATGCTTGATTTATGTTTAAAAATTAGTTCATTTGTTGTGTTAGAAAAGCACGATAGGGGCTTTTCTTGGGCCTTAGAAGATTGGGCTAGCTAACATGACTGGATTGATTAAATTGGGCGGTTTGGTGAACCGGTACGATTGAAACTGACTGGTCGAAGTTGGGCCTATTTCAGAGGGGAGAACGCGTCGGATCACAGGCAATCGTTCCCTTCTCCGTCCCTTCCGCCCCGGTGAAGGAGAAGCAAAGGCCGATAAACGGCAGCTTCCGGCGCCTGTCGAAAGAGCAGAGTGGTGATGCGGGGGACTAGGGTGGTTGGAGCGGACGACTGAGTGTGAGCATTGACCTCCTTCGCTTGTCGGCTTCGAGTTCCCGAATCGCTGAGAACTTGCGATCGAAGGAGGGGCGGAGGAAGCGCTTGTAGAGTTCAATTAAGAGTGTAATTGTGA
>JBAMHZ010000117.1:5358344-5368713 GCA_037177395.1 Alpinia galanga
TAACTTTTAAGCAATACTAATCAAGTCACCACCATCAGATCTTGAGACATGTTTCTATATACTAGTTCACTTCTGCAGCAATCAGTAGGTTGTAATTTTTCATGTAACATATGATAAATATTACAGCCATTCTTTTTAAAAGTAAACTCCTAAGTTCCCAAGCCAACACGTCAACGCCATATAAAACAAAGGGAGAAAAAAAAAACTTCAATATTGCAATGGGAACAAAGATTTCACACTCAACTTTTAGCATCATCAACAAGTTTCCTTGGCACTATGCTCATCTCATGACCATGTACCAATTCAATTTATCGATTAACTAAATCCAAATGAGCAGTAATTCTTCCATCTGCGTTGTTCTTGACCTCTTCTTGCAAGTCCTAGTTAGGAGTCGTAGTCATCCTTATATTAATTGTTATCTTTGCAGTATCATTCCTTAAATAAAAGGTTGAAACATCAAGAAACTATCAGCTCAAGACTATTATTGAATATTAAGCTTTTGTTGCCCATTTTCAATTCCCATCATAGCTCACACAATACTGATTATAAATTTGCAAACCTCGAAGGTAGTAGGTAATAAGGTAACGAAGAAAGTGCACAACAAATAAAAAAACGAAAAATATGGGCTATATAATATAATTAAATAGGAAGTGTTTCTTAATCTTAAGCAGGTTGTAACAGATGGCTTCATGGCTCTCTGGTTTTTGACGTATGAAACAAACTTCTGTCCCAGGAACGTATTTGGGCCAATGGCATCGCTTAGTTGTAGAAGAAGCCCAAATTGGATCGACAGACAGCCCACTAAGCCCAATTTAAAACATCCTGAATTAATATAACGGACGTTACGTTAATAGTAAACTGCCGTCATATTGTGAATAACGCTGTTACGCTAATAAAATGCATGACATTTAGTCGGGTCGGGACCTCTCGCTTCCTCGGTTCTTCCCGGTTATTGGTCCAGATCTATCTATAATCGAATCGAGGTCGCATTGGTCTTCGCTTCGATCGCAACGGGGCACGATCTTCTCCTCCACAATTTTCATGTGATGCGAGAAGATCACCGAGGAGCAGATCCGTTTCCATTTGAAGAGCTGAAACAAGGCGGCGGAGGGCAGAGATGGGGGATCCAGCGACTAAGCGGGCGATGGACGTGGAGCGCTCGTCGCTTTGCAACTGCGTGGTGAACTTCCTGCTGCAGGAGAACTACCTGCTCACCGCCTTCGAGCTCCTTCACGAGCTGCTCGAGGACGGGAGGCACGACCAGGCCATCCGCCTCCGCGACTTCTTCGCCGACTCTTCCCTTTTCCCCCCGGATCAGATCTCCCGCTTCAACGCCCTCCGAGGTTTGACCCTCCTTTAATCGTGGGATGGATTGATTTTTGAAATGTGTGCGGTTGTGTGACAAGTTCATTGATCATTGGGGTTATTGGTAGGGTGATGTGTGAGAATGGATGATTGATATGTTGTAACTCTTGTATTTGTTTCAGCAATTTGGGTGATCATATTGCTATTCATGCTGCAATATTAATTTTCCCTATCATACCTGATAATTAGTTAGTCAGTAGCTTGGATATGTTCAACAAAATAAAAAGAATGTTTTGGAGGTTCAAGCATGCTTATCTGGTCACTAGATTTACAATGTTGTTGCTTTCTCTGATTCTTTGAAGTCATTAACGTTTTCGTTTCTGTTACAGTAGCTAATTTGAGTTTAAATATTATGCCATCTTAAACATTCTTCGTCTAGGAGAAAGTTTTAAGCCGCCTAAATTTTAGTCTCACTTGAGTTTATTTTTCATGCCAATTTCGTTACTGATAGGAAATTCTCCATTTTGTTATTTCTTTTTTCTTCTTCTGTATATTAGCTCCTATAAAGATTTAGATGCATATTTCTACTGCTAAAAAGCATCCAGATCTTTGTTCTTCGGATTGAATTTTCTTGCAATTAGTATGGGTACTGGTTAATATTTTTCCACTTTTTTCAGATGCAGATCCACAGAGTATGCTAGAAGAGAAAGTAATGGTGGAAGAAAAGTTAGCTGTTACTGAATATGAGCTTCGTTTAGCTCAAGAAGACTTATCGAGACTGAAAGAGGAGTTTGCAAAGCAAAAACAATTCTCTCATGATGAATTTAGTGGTTTGTATTTAACATTGGAGTTGAGACCATTATGATTTATTCATTACCTGAAATCGTTTTTATATGGAAAATGTCAACATTTATATATATATATATGTGTGTGTGTGTGTGTGTGTGTGTGTGTGTGTGCGTGTGTGCATGTGAGTGTATGTATGTATATATATAAATCCTACTTTCGGCAAGTGCTTAGATTTTTCCTGTGAGCTATTTCTACATATCTAGTGGGAGAATACAACAGGTCATTTTGTTTGTTTTCTCATGTAGAAGTTGAATACAGATAACTATAGTGAGCTCAACAAATAAAGTCAACATGGTATTAGAATGTTTTCTATTTTTGTATTGTATTACAATTTGTTGCATGCTAAAGAAAATTCTTTATCCTTGTTCTGGATTATGCACGAAAGTATCCTGGAGGTTTTGGCATGCATGATCGTGAAGTTTCATGGATTTTGTAACCTTTTTTTCTTCTTCCCCCTATCATCAGACACATATCTTTGGCTGCATTCTTAAAACTATCAACCTAATAGAATGAGATTGAATCTATGAAACATTAATCATCATAAGCAGTTTGAATCTATACTAGATGGAATATATATATATTATTTGTGACAAATGTCAAGCCATAAATGAATGATCTGGAAAACTGAATGAATATTTGAACATATATCATTCATTTATTTTGTCCCTCGGATGAACATTAAGCTTCGTTTGCATGATCTATATATACTTGTTGTCTCTGTATTACATGGCATAGTGGCAGATGAATTATATGTTGGTAACTTTTTTGTTTCGTGCTTGAGATCCACAAAACCATTTTCATATTAACTTTACACTTTTTGCATTTTTATTTTAAGTTATTTTGCTTGCGAAAACATCATATTGATGGTCTTATGTTCTAGTTCAGGGTCCACTTCTGATTTGTCTGTCTCTGATGACCCTACAAAACAACAGAACAAGAGACAGATCTCTTATGTCTCTTTAGGACCTTTGAAGGACACTGAGCGCAAGGATATAAACTGTGCTGTGAAGGAATATTTGCTCTTTGCAGGGTATCGCCTTACAGCTATGACATTTCTTGAGGAGGTGAGGAGGATGTAGTTTGTGTTGTAAACTAATATTTTGCTAATGGAGTCATTTTCTTATTCATTTCAATTTTGATGTTGCAGATTCATGATAAAGGTTGTTGTGGACCCTTTTTGCTTATTCTTTTCTTGTCTACTCATGTACTTCCATGTTTTCATTGTCATTTGGGTTGTCTCTATTTTCTGCAAACTAACAGTTTATGACCAACGTAGTGATGATTAGTCTAAGCAATTTGTATAACTTTACTAGATTCATCTAAGATATATACTGATAGTATATGAAGCTGTATTTTTTTTCATCTTATTTGCTTGAGAAATTTGAACTCTAAATGATCATGATTTGCATTATGATTGCTAAATTGCAAGAAATAGCTGTACACAAATATAGTGAACTAAGCTTTAGTTGGATGTCAATGAGGGAGATTTTACCCTCTCAACACACATGTTTGATTGAATTTCGGTATTTTTAATTTCAAAGGGGGAGACTTTTTGCATTGGCACTATGCCTCCTGTTTGAGCTTTAACATGATTTCTTGTAAATAAAAATTTTCAATTGTTATGACATTTCAGTATTTTGGTATCACTTGACTAATCTTACGTTGCAAGAAATTGTGCTTGACAATATTTATCTTTTTTTCTTTGTCCCTTATCTAGCTGTACTTCTATCAAGGTAGGTTAGTTTCTTAAATGCATTTTATATACATATTAATTGGCCTATCATCTTCTTCAAGTTTTCTGTTCTGGGGAAAATGAAGATTGAATAGAAAATAAAAAATATTTTCCTTCAATTTTTTTGGTACTGTTGTATAATTTTTACACACTAGATGCTTGATCTTTATTATATATAAGAAAAAAACATTATGACAAACATTGGGAAATGTAAAATGAGAATAAAAACAGGAAATAACAGGCTGTTTCCATAGTGAAACAACTCTTTCTATGCATTTTGAATTCTCCATTTCTTATAAAATGCTTAAGTCCACTTTATTTGTTTTGTTGATTTGCAGGTCACTGATCAAAATCTAGATGTGTGGCCAAAAAGTTCAGCCTGTGTGTCTGATGCTTTGCGTCGTTATTATTATCAGTACCTTTCATCCTCCTCAGAGGCTGCAGAGGTAATTTTTCCCATTTAGCTTGAACTAATATTGGAAGTATTCAAGCTTTTTGGTTGTGGAATCAGAATGTGGATGACAAAAGCATTTTTTTTATTTTATTTATAAACTTTTATGCCGAATACTATATTCGATCTTGTAGTTGAGAGATGGTTTTACTTTTCTCACACTTGCATTCTTTTGCATAATTTGTTTATCATCTGCAAGGTTGTATCCCAATTTACTTTTATACATCCACTAATGCTTCCATCGCCTGATATTCTTTTGCAAGAACAATAGCCCAATAGTTGAGAGATACTGATCAATTGTTTGATTCATGCTTACATGGGGAACACACACCCCTTTGCATCTGTTACGCAACCACCATATAACACTACATCCTCCAAGCTCCACTTCATCAAGGATAGCAAGTCTGCAGCAGATTCTACGAGATTCACACTGTTGGTAAAATTTACATGAATATTTATCAGCCAAACAACCTCTGTTTGCCAATTAGATTAGGTAACATAAATCAATTTGATTTAGGCTTAAAGTACCTAGAGTGATAGCGTAGCACAAATATTTCCCATATTAAGCATAAAATTTTCACCATATATATTGAGCATCATTCTCTGTTTGGTCCTCTAATTCCTATGGCCATATTATTTATTAAGTTTTTCTTGTAGGCTGCTGGGGGTGACACAATAATGTATCGTTCTGTTTCTCTTTTTAAAGAGTTCCAAAAAGGAATTTATCTTCATAATGATACCAATGCCTTAGGATTCCAGTGAAGATTTTGATGCCTTAATAGGCTGTTCTCTCTCTATACATGCATATGTTTATAATTTTGCATGTCTACTCTCGACCAGAAAATAAACAGAATAAAAAACTTAGGTGCTTATTCTTCCTGCTTGTGCTTGTAAGCCCTAACATGGAAACAATATCAGTTTCTATAGTTGGTAAGAACAAGTGAAAGGTTAAGATTTGTATTTTCAGACCCTGTTTTTCATTTGTTGTTTTCAGTCTAACAGGCATGACGAAAATCTCCAATGTCTCCAGTTTCTGGAATTCATGATGAAGATTAAATCAACAATGTTTACGTGGAAACTTCCAAAGCAAAATGAAAGGTTTTAGGAACAATGTATTTATGGTGAAGCTTTGGAAGTCAAAGCAAGGTTTTAAAAAAGATTTCCACTACATGGCTTTGGATGTTCGTAGTTGGATACATGCCATTGTAGTTCAATTACTGGCATGGTTATGACACTGCGATTTTGGAAAATAAGAAGGAATCTTCAATCACTTCTTTTAGATGTAAATATATTCAAGCTTACTTTTGGCTATTTATCTATTAATTTAATAAATTTGCAACAGAAGGTTCATGTTGAATTTTTCTTAATTTTTTTTCAAGTGACAAAGAGGAATCTTGTTCTTGGTTGCCAAGTTGTATTCCATGATTTTGTTGGATTTTATAATTTTAATTGTAGTTTATGTTGATTAGCCCCATTCATTGTTCTCAGCAAATGAAACTGCTTATGTTTATTTTTTCCAAACATAGAAAAAAAGTTGGCGTACATTGAATGAATCCTTATCACACTGCAGGAGAAAATTTCCCTTCTTCGAGAAAATGAACAATTGAAGAAAGATAACAGAAGACTTATTGACGAGAAGGAATCCATGCGCAGAAACAAGGAAGTGACTGATAATCATATAGTAACTCTAACTAAATCCTTGGAAATTGCACATAAGGATTTAAAAGACAAGGAAAATCTGGTAATATTCCGTCCATAGTTTTTCTTGTAATTACCTACATAGAATATTGCTGACACCTGTGTGATTTGAAGGTACAAGATCTTAAGCAATCTGTGGATCTTCAGAGAAAGCAACTAAATGATTGCAGAGCTGAAATCACGGCCTTAAAGATGCACATAGAAGGAGCCCGAGCTAGCAGAGGGTGGACAGTTAGAGACAGTGAAAACACCAAAACTTCGCACAGTGGCAACTCTAAAGAAGAAAATAAATCTTCTTGCAGTGAACCAGAAGAATTGAAGAATGTCAATTCTACATCAAGAAGTCCTGAAGCTGCTATATTTATCAGTGAGGATGCACAGACAGTGGAAAAAGTAGTCGAGATCAATCAAGTTGCTGTTGTATCAAATTATGTTGAATCAACATCTACCAAGTTGGATGAGAATGGTCACCAGACTTCTGAGAATGTCAAACATTATGTTACTGACTCAACAATAGTTTCTTGTAACAATATTGCTGAATATCAAGAAGATGCTTATAATCTCATTTCCGATTCACAATCTCAGAATGAAGTATCAAACCAAAATCCAGGAAGCCTCAAGAGGGAAAGAACTGCTGAAAAGATGGTAATACTGGGAAATACATGTTTGTATTGTGCTAGCATTACTAGTTTTCATTTTGTGCAAGGTTTGTGCATCAAAGGTGACTTCTTTCTTGCTAGGCCATGGAGACCATCCAAATTCTTTCAGATGCGTTACCTAAGATTGTTCCTTATGTTCTGATCAGCTATCGTGAGGTTCAAATTGAATCTTTTTGGATTGTCAGTATCTTGAAATGTTTGATTAAATTGGTTATTCCATATGGATGCAGGAACTTCTTCCATTGATTATGTGTGCAATTGAGCGTCATCCCAATAGCACAGTGAGAGATTCCTTGACACATACATTGTTTAATCTTATAAAAAAGCCTGATGAACAGCAGAGACGTATTATAATGGATGTAAGTTTTTGTATTTAGTTTTGCTGCTTCAATTTTCCTCATCATTGAAGAATGTAGCTTAAGAAATTGCTTGTTTACTCTTTTTTCCTTTGAATTTAATTTTGCTTCTTCAATTTTCCTCATCATTGAAGAATGTAGCTTAAGAAGTTGCTTGTTTACTCTTTTTTCCTTCGAATTTAATTTTGCTTCTTCGATTTTCCTCATCATTGAAGAATGTAGCTTAAGAAGTTGCTTGTTTACTCTTTTTCCTTCAGGCATGTGTAAGCCTAGCTAGAAATATAGGACAGATGAGAACTGAAACAGAGTTACTTCCTCAGTGTTGGGAGCAGGTAATCAGTAGTAGGCTGAATTAACTGTACTGTTTTAGTATGCTTTCTCTTTCTTTCATGTTTTGTTGATGTGATGAAATCCATGCACAGATCAACCATAAATATGAGGTGCGAAGAATCCTAGTTGCTCAATCTTGTGGAGAACTTGCAGAATTTGTTCGACCTGAGATTCGTGATTCTCTTATTCTCTCCATCATTCAACAATTAATTGAAGATTCTGCCACAATTGTCCGTGAAGCTGCTGCTCATAATCTGGCGCTGTTGCTACCACTCTTTCCAAATTTGGACAAATATTTTAAGGTCAGCCTCATTAATGCTCAGAGGACATCATGGAGCAGAAAATTGAGTTCACAGATTTGTCTAAAATGTAAGCTATATGATAGGCTGGAACAAATGGCTCCAAGGATGGCTGAGGGGCTTACTTCCTGGTCAAAGAAAATTCACTTATCTGAGATTCCTATATGATATTTGCCCTTTTGTTTCCATAGGTTGAAGAGCTCATGTTCCAGTTGGTATGTGATCCTTCAGGAGCAGTTGTTGATGCTTCAATCAAAGAACTCATTCCTGCAGTGATAAATTGGGGAGGTAAACTGGATCATGTCCTACGAGTTGTTCTTTCCCACATTTTAAGTTCTGCTCAGGTATACTTGTTAGAGCATTGGCAGATTTCTTCAACCTATATTGGATATGATCTCTAACACACTTGTTAAAAATTTGTCAGCGGTGTCCACCTGTATCAGGGGTTGAAGGTTCTGTAGATTCTCATTTACGAGTTCTTGGAGAACGAGAACGCTGGAATATTGATGTACTACTAAGAATGCTGAAAAGCTTGCTGCCTTTCGTCCATCAAAAAATTATTGAAACATGTCCTTTTAGTCCAGCGCTTGGATCCTCTATCACTTCAGAAAAACAAAATTCCTTCATTTCTCTTTCTTTGCTTCAATTATATGCAGGGTTAGCTCCTATGACTTCATATTATGACTAATGACAAAATATTGCTATACAATTCTTACCTTGATTAAACATTATCTTATTTATTATGCATGTTTTGCTAAATGGCAAAACTACACTTGGATAGGGGCCACACTACACATACCATTTGGCCTATGTTTGATTGGATGCACACGGATTGCTTCCCTGACTTAATTCAACTATCATGCCTCTTATCTCACAAGGAAGACAATCTAAGAACTCGAATTACAAATGTGAGTTTGTAGTAATTTGTATTTGGTTCATGCAGTTTGGACAAGAATGACTCTTGTCTCTTTTTTTCTTGATTTGTCTCTACATCTAGTACCTACTCGACGTAGCAGAATTATTTGGGGACCAATATCTTTCACACATAATGTATCCTGTTTTCCTGGTGGCTGTTGGTGATACTGAAAGTGCAGATTTGTCATTGTTCCCTTCGACGATGAAGGCCAGAATCAAAGGTACTAGAACCTTCCCACTTATGTGAATTATCCTTTAATTATTTGCCATTTGCATATCTTATTTTTATGCTATCATGAGGTTGCATTAAGACAATTAAGAATGTCAGCGACTACTCACCTTATGGGCTTCCTCTATTTGTTTAAATGCCATTTGTTAAGAACTTAAGACGTGTTTGCTGAAGCTTGATTAGTTGAAATTTTGATGACATCATCCCTGGAAGATTAGTGTATAGGCAATTGCATGGTCATTGAATGACTGAATTTCCTGTTTTCTTTGTTGCAGCACTTCAGCCTAAAAATCCTGTGGCAGAGAAGCTTTCCCTCTTGTGCATTCTTCCCTTATTGTTGTCTGCTATATTAGGCGCACCAGCCAGTCGTGATAAATTGCCAGATTACTTGAGAAAGCTGCTAGTGCAGAACAATAGCAATGAAAGTTCTTGGTTTGTTCATCGAAGTGCTGAGTTGATTGAGGCAGTCCGCTTCCTTTGGTCAGTATTTAGTTGATCCAGCTCCTTTTAAAAGTATATCACATGATTTGACTAACTGGAGTTTGTTCCAGCATATTTGAGGAGCATCATGGAGTCATTTTTAACATCCTATGGGAGATGGTAGTTAGCGCCAATGTGAATATGAAGACCAATGCAGCACTTCTTCTGAAAGTCCTAGTATATTGCTAACAATGTTAATGCTAGTACTACTCTTTTTGCATCTATTTTTGGTTACAACTCCATCTCTGCAAATCATAGGTACCATATATTGATGTGAAAGTTGCCTCGACCCATGTTTTGCCTGCCCTTGTTACTCTCGGTTCTGATGCAAATATAAATGTAAAGTATGCAAGCATAGAAGCATTTGGAGCTGTTGCACAACATTTCAAGAATGACACGGTATTAAAGGATTGTTATAACTATGCAATATTCTTTTGGTTCTAGAAAATATTCGGCTAATCAGGCATTTTTTTTCTCAGATTGTTGACAAGATACGAATACAAATGGATACTTTTCTTGAAGATGGATCACATGAAGCTATTGTTACTGTGGTTCATGCACTACTTGTTGCTGTACCTCATACAACTGACAGGCTGCGAGAATATATCCTTTACTTTCTGAATATCATGATCTTTTCTTTTTTTTGTTTGTTTGTTCAAGTCAGCATTTATCCTTAACATTTGATACATTTGTTGTCAAAGATTTTCCAATTTACTTCCGTGTCATCTAATGGAAATGATATCACACACCGCCGTGAGAAAGCAAATGTATTTTGTGAAGTTATACGTGCTCTAGATGCCACAGGTTTGTTCTATTCTCGACTTTGCTTTGTTTCTCTCCTTTGGAGGAAGTAGTAAAATACTGCAAGTATTTGATGCATATGCTATTTAACATCATGCATTAATAATTATATACCAAAGTGGACAATCATAGCCTTTTACTTCAATTTTTTTGGTTAAGCTAATTATCTAACAAATTTTGCTTGCTATGTTGCCTATTGACGTTTGCATAAACTATCTGTGAACTGGTTGAGATCACATCATATGATTATATGAGACCCTTCAAT
>JBAMHZ010000117.1:5375907-5397116 GCA_037177395.1 Alpinia galanga
TGCAAGGCTATGCGGGCGGAGAGTGGCAGCGTAGGTATTTAAAGACGCGTTAGTGTGAACTTGCAAATAAAAAGGAGATTAGAAAGGTTTCGTGGCGGTAGAAGAAGCAGCCACTGGAAGGGGAAGGCGATTCGTTAGGAAACTGGAAATCGGTGAGCGTCTCGTTTTTTCTCTAAGGTTTATGTTCAACTGGAGGTATGAATTAACGGATCCGTACGTTCTCCGCCATTTCTTCCGATTGCTCTTCCTTCGCATTTAGTTTTCTGGTAGTTTAATTTTTTGCTTGCTGAGTGGATCTGGAAAGTATGGATTTAGACCTTGATTTTGTATTGTTATGTTTCTTTATTTGAAATATAGATTAAGGAAACTTTTGGATGAACAATTGTATCTGCGAATGTGAATGATAGAGTCGCTGTTAGTCAGTTTTTTTTTCTTCTATTATGGATTCAAAGAGTGAGTTAGAAGATGGATTCCTTGCGCCTTCTTATCAAGGATCTTCTTCTTTTTTTTCTATGTTGAGTTATTGAGCTCTACTAATCGAGTTGCAGCCTATTATGAATGTTTTCTTATCGAATTCGTTGCGATTTAATTGGTTCGGAAATCAATGATTTAATTTAGAAGTTGGTAGACGATTCATCTAACCGTTACCCGCTTCCATTTCTATTTATATGTTTGCCTTTGTTTGTACGGGAATCTATCTTATTTAGATAAGTTGATCAACATCCCTTTTTGATCGTCTGTTGTTCTAAAAAAAAAAGATTTAAAAGACCAAGAAATGCGTTCAGTCGCTTTTTGGTCTTTCAGGTTTGTTCTTTAAATCTGGTCTAGCAGTGCTCCAAGTTTAAGTTTGCCATGATGGTTGCCTCCGTCACGGCTTCGGCCTTCTTTCCTGCCTCATCTTCTTCGGCCTTGGTGTTAGCAAAATCAACAAGGGCTATCGATGAAGGTTCTGGCAGCTTTGGCGTCAAAGGCAGTGTAGCCAAGCCAACCTCGTCATCAGGAGGCATGCAGGTTCAGGCAAATGCCCAAGCACTTCCTAAGGTCAATGGTACAAAGGTCAGTCTGAAAGTTGAACCCCAAACAGTTGAGGTAGAAGCTCCTTCAGCCCTGAGGACATTCTACAACCAATTGCCAGACTGGAGCTTTCTTTTTGCTGCCATACCTACTACCTTTTTGGTAGCAGAGAAGCAGTTCACACCAATTGACCGGAAGCCCAGGAGGCCTGACATGCTTGCCGATGCATTTCAGCTAAGGAAGATCATGCAGGATGGAATGGTTTTCAGTCAGAGTTTCTCCTTTAGGTCATATGAAATGGGGCAGATCGAACAGCTTCCATAGAGACATTAATGAACCATCCACAGTTTTGGCTGCAGATTATTGCTTGCTTCATTTATGTTTTTATTTTTGAATTTTGTTTCTCTAACTCCATTTGATATATGTAAGGAATGCTGGGCACATGGGTGCTGGCTTTGGTTCTGCTCATGAAATTAGTAAGAGAAATTTGATTTGGGTTGTTGCCATGGTGCAAGTCCTTCCCTCCTGGTACATATGTTTCTTTTGATCAGAATTTTGTGGTTTATAGTAAGTTTAAAAAAAAGAATTTTTTTAATGATCAATTCTTGAAGGGTAAGAAAGATTGTTTGCACGAGTGATTTATTTTGTACTCCATTATATGATTTTTGATCGCTTGTTTTTCTATTTCAATCTTGCTCCAGAATTTGAAGTTACAAATTTCCTAATTATCTGTTCAGTTCATAGTATAAATTCATTGTAGTCTTACTTGCTATGACTTAACAGAGTTGCTGAATAGTTGACAACTTGGTACATCTTTATGTCTGTATTCAGTTTTGCTATGTTGTTCAAATTGTAGTATTATTGTTGTTGGAAGAAACTGTCCTTTCCCGAGCAAAACTATTCAAGCTTGACTGTATCGTCACATTAGTCAACTTCTTTCATCAGTTGTATATTTAAGACCTGAGCCTACTTAATCTCTTTGATCAAGGTGCTTCAGATTTTTTGATATTTATTTTCTTTTGCGTAATGATAATTATTTATTTATTTGAAATAAGTGATATAGGATTGTAGAGAGCTTAATAGAGGGATAAGATCATGTATCTAACTTAAAATAGTTAGACAAACACAGTTTAGAGTTGAAGTTGTCTTTTTTTTTTTTTTTTCAGTTTTGGAAAGATACTTCAGTTATACTCCATTGCTTTGCTCAAGTAAATTCGTTTATTGTTGAGTATCTATCCCTTGTATGTTTTTTAATTGTTTCATTGGTCAACTTGATTTGTTATGTGTTATTGCGGATTACCTATACATTAAATGTTTCTTAATTCTTGACTGGGAAAGTATGATTTGTTATGCATGTCTCCTATAACATCCTTAGTTTCCATTGCTACTAAATTTGTACTTTCTATCTATTTTCAGGGAAGATGTTGTTCAAGTAGACACACGAGTGGCTTCATTGGGGGAAAAATGGGATGCGTTGTGATTGGCATATTTGTGAGCATCAAACTGGCTAAACTGTTCTGAGAGCGACTAGGTTAGTTTCTGTTTGTTTTCGTAGCAGAACTTCACTTCAGATAGCTGAAAATTTGCAAGTATGAATATTTAGTTCTTGTTTGCCAATTTGATGTCACTTATCTTATTGTTCTTGTATTTCTCATCTTCATGTAGTTTGTGGGTGATGATGAACAAACAGACTAGGAGATTGCCAAAAATTCCAGTGGAGGTCAGAGCAGAAATAGGATGCTATTTTGTGGACCACAACCCTATCATAGATGATGACGGCAGAAAATTTTTGAAACTTGAGGATAACACTGCTGATTACATTCAAACAGGGTTTAATGTAAGTAAGCGATTTGCATTTTCAGTTCCTACTGCATGTATGTAAGAGGCGATCTACTTTTTTAAGTTCTTACTGCATGCGTATAAGTTTTCATCTTTTTTATCCTTAGCTTCCTCTGTCATCTAATGCAGTCTCGATGAAGTGATTTTAGATTTCAACCAACGTGTTAATTAATAATGTCAAATACATCAGATGGATTCTCGAGGTAATTTATCTTATTGACATCTGGAACCACAGAAATCTACCCTTTTGTACTAATCTTTCTATACATTGAAGTATTTTTCTCCATGTTCATGCTTAGACTTAAGTAAGAAGGTATATGATCAGACAATGTCCTATTGTGTTTGCTATAGAACTATTCAACAGTTAAAATGGTTTAGCAACCCTTAAGAACTAGTTCCTTGAATGATTTCCCTGTTCGCATAGTTCTTAAATAAGACGAAGCTAGATTGCACCAATCACAGGAGAATTGTAAGGTGGTTTCAATAAAACTTCTAGTTGATCGTCTATCTTAACTTATTATTATATTCTAATTTCATTTACTCTTGCAAAAACATCGCCCATGCATTGGATTATGATATTCCATCTATTTGCTGGTCGTGGCACATGGTGTTGGGCCCATAAAATAGCGCCGTAGCACCACATGCTACATCTTTTATTATTGTCTTCTGTCTCTCAAGTTGAGCACATTCTGGGCCCGCATTTCTGTATCATTAGCGGCAAATCTATTTGGATCATCCTCCATTTTCGCTGAATATTTATCCTGTTGCTTCAAGATAATGTTTCCGGTGACTGCCAGTCAATCATCTGCATTTATTGTGCATACATGTTGATCTTCTTCCATCTTCGCTGATTATCTAATTGCTTCGAATGATGTTTACGGTGCCTACCAATCAGTTACCTGCATTTATTGTTCAGGCACGTTGTGTTGGATTTAAATTAAGGATTCAACTATCATGCTTTCTCTTGGGTTCTTTATTTCTCTTAATTAGAAGAAGATATAAGTGACCCTTTGTCTCTCTTGCACATGGTGCAACAAGATATGTATGCATGGATGTGATTGACAGTCAAACACATGTGCTGGTTAGGCCAATCTCAGGCATGGGTTGGGTTGAGGGTGGGTGTCTGCAATGGGGATGGTTCTTCATAGGTACAATTAAGGCATTCTTTACAGAATATATATTTTTTTATTTTGGAAAGGTATAAGTTTCTCTTCTAAGAGTGTTTTTATTAGTAAATTCTTTGTTGAACTTTTTTATTGAGCAAGTGCAATTCGTTTTTTTCTCATTATAGGTTACCACAATTGAATCTGTTATTTGAGTTGGGGTTTGTTCTTGAGGCGAGGCTTACGCCTATTATTGTTGTCTAAGTTTTATCGAATGATTGTTGTTCTGGTAGTATACAAGGGAGACTTGAAAATCGTTATTCCTTTGGCAAAACCATATTATGAAAATTAATTCATGCTATTGAGTTATAACAAATAATTATTTTCATCCATAGTTTTACTTGGCTGTAGTCTGTTTTCATGAACTAATTGTGTGCTCAACAATAAATTCCACGTTTTTTTTTCATAACATTATTGTATTCAACAACAGCCAACCAATCGCATTTTTAAAGGTAATATTTAAAATGTCTTGTAATATTTATGGGCTTTTTAGAACTCTCTTAAAATTTAATTAAATATTAACATATCTTTTAAGATGTCTTTTGGTTCTTATCATTTGACTAAAAAGATATCCTTTTGTTTATTAATACTTGAATGATTTAAATAATTTAAAATAATGAAATCCCTCGCCCCTTGCTTGGAAGTTAGAATCTTGCTTCCTCTTGGCGGCCTAAGAACGCGCTTCTCTTTCTCTATTTTTTCCTTATGAAGCTCTGACTTGGCCAAAGGGAGAGAATTGAAAATCTATGGCTCTTGGTGCATCTAACCACGCATGGACATCCACCATGAATACATAACTCGCGTACAATTCATGTTTTCCACTTGATTCTAACCATGCAATTAAGAAGAATCACCGTAAACATTTTTCCTTGGCCAAGATGAAAATGATGAGCAGAGGAATGCAAAGAAAAAATAGAAGGAAAAAAAAAACAAACCCACGCATGAATTCTTTAACTTTCGGGGGTTCCAAGGCGAGCTAACTTGGTACCTCTGAATCAATAATACGAGGACCACAAAGATGGACTTGAAAGGGAATTGGGAAGGGAGAAACACTCTTAAACATTGAAGACTTTCAGGGCTTCCACGGAGAGCTAATTGGTCAACACTCATACACCCTAAATATCTTTGTTAATCGATTTCACATTCAATATAAAAAAAATAAATTATAAAAAATCATTTCAGACACAAATGGACGTCAACACAGTGGGAGAGCAAAAGTCTCCATAAAAATTGACTCTTGCTCCTTAGAATAAATTTATTATCCATACTAACCATCCACCTCTCCCACCGTATAATGAACAAGGTTTTAATCCAATCCTATTGATCATCTATCTCCCTTCCATTTCGGTCATAGATTACCAATTACCAATCCATGAGATCTGCAGCTCCAAGTAAAACTTTTATCGGTTCTTGCCGTCAAGTCTTGTGGAGGCATCTGAAACATAAAAGAATCAGCTGGCTGTTGACTAACAAAGTGAAAATAATAATATCATGTGACTTGATTCCTAGCCACTGGTACTATTTTTTCTTCGCTGTTCTTGCATTTACTTTAAGAAATAACTGCTCCAACAATCAATAATGCACAGAAATATCATTATTCAGGCAAAATAACAGAAATTACATTATGTGGAAAGGAATATGGCAGAGAGAGTGCACCAGCCAATTTACAGAAATCTAAGAGTAAAACTCACTCCGTTGAATCCAAAGTGCACTTCACTTGCTTTCTATGTCGTATAAATCAGTCCTGGAAGCATTATCAAGGAAAAGCAAGATAACCACATTCCAAATATAATTATAGTTGAACAAAAGTAATATATATACTAACTAGGAGCATGCGTATTGGTAAAGTAAAAACTACATTCATGAAAGCAACCATAGATAGACAGCCATGTTTACTGGTTTGAAAACAAAAGCTTAACATAAGAATAGATGTAAAACAGATATAGTGTTCAAAGGGAATAAGGATAAGCTAAAAAGACAACCTAGTTATTATTTTCCAAAGAAAAATCATTATAGAAACTACAAAAGAATAGGATATAACATTTGCAGGGTCAGATAGCCCCATCATAGTTCTTTAATTAATCTAGCGAAATTGAGTGCGAAAAGACAGGCAGAGCAATGTCTTTTCTCTGAATAAAAATAATAATAGATAATAAAACAATCTAAGAGAACCTACGGAAATTGTTCAGTTTTACAAGGTGACATGAGTACCAGGAAATTAGATGATGCTCACTTCTCTATTACATAATTAGATATTCAGGTGGAGTGACCGCTACAATGCAATGCAGTCATTCTAGAGTCTTTTAAGCTCTGCATAGGTATAATTTCAGCAATATTTGGGTGCCCCTCTCATGGAATATATATCTATAGCACCACTAGGGAATTGGTATGCATGATAATATATGATGAGATATAACTGCACTTGGATTGAATCAACCAGTAATATATTTGGATAAAATGTCTACCCAACTAGCTACATTTTTAGACAATTTCTACCCCCAGCCAATACCAGCAACCAGCTAGCTAGGTGTGCACTAAGAATATCAAGCTATAATTCTAAGACAAAGAAACTTAGTTCTAGTGAACACACATGGAGTTTTTTTTTGGCATTGTGTTATACGCAAGACAATGTTTTTATTAGAAATAAGGTCATTTAAATCTTTATCATATAAAGTAATGTTTCTATGGTCTGATTCTATCCCTACATGTATCATTAATCCTAATTGGTTTAACACTTGTCAAACTTAAGAAATTTACCCATATCATCTCTGTATTATCCCTTGTTCGCATCACGCATTTATACTAACATTTTTTCCCCCAGCTACTGTGCTAAGTTTTTGTATCTAGCCAACGCTCAAGAAACAAAGCAAGGTTGGTGGTTAAAGACTATGTTGTTCAATAATAAATCATATTATTGAAACACAAGTACAACAAATGGAGGAGACAGCTATTTAAGTTGAATCTGTCATCAAACTGTCAAAAAATGACAAAGTTTGGCCTTCTGGGTCAGTAGCTTATATTTGAGGACAAGAAGTAGGATTGGAAGTGATAAATGTGGGGTGAGGTGGGGTGGGGGAACCTTTTGTCCCTATCCCTCTATCCTCCCAACTATCCCGACAAAATTCTCTTCCCTTCCATTTTTTCTCCATCTTCTAAAGTAAAAAAAAAAAAAAAAAAGAAAGGGAAATTAAATTTAATAAATGAAGTTTTATACAGGGTGAAAATCCTATGATGTAGCATTTGGATCATCCTGCTTAAAATTTAAAGCCTTTGGGCAAAAGCTGTCCCCATGGACGCTTCCACATATTGCTTTGACTACTCTCTTTCCTGTTTCTTTCTTGGCATTCACTTGAGCTTATTTACTTGGAGAGAAAAAACAAGGAAGAAAATCTAAAAGTTGATGTTTACTTATAGAAAAAGTACAAGGAAAGAAAAGTGAGAAAGAATCAAATGAATTATTTTCTTGCCAATCTCAAACAAAAGAAAACATGTTTTCCCCTCTCTCTTCAGATGGGTTGCTTTGAGATGATGGAGGATGTTAGGCTAGCAAGTAGCCACTGAAGCACCATGGAAGCAACATAGAAATGAATTGTAGGATCAAAAGATATTAATAAAAGAGTAATTTTTAAAATCATATTTAACATTTACAATTTATCAATTATTCAATAAAAGAGGATAAGTAATTGGTAGTCTAAACAAAGAGGAGTTTCTGGGATCTTATGTAATCATCAAGTCCTCAAGCTGAAAACAAGATTTTATAACGGCATGCTACAACCTACCATACTAATGGATTGAATTATCAGAAATAATACGTACAAAACGTTAATGTAGCAAGACAAATGCATAAAGTTGCTAAAAATAATAAAATAAAATAAAAAAACCAATATTAAAGAGAACGGAGGCCCTCTGTTTTGACTCTTGACAACGCCATCACTCCAACAAAACAAAAGGGAACAAATTCATCAGGTCCATGACAGAACTGCGAACCCCATAATCAACAAGAAAGTGATGAGTTGGATAATTACCCGTTGGAGAAATCGTTGGAGTACGGCGTAAACGTAAAGATCGAAGTTCAGATCTCTGCCGGGGGCGGAAGCCAAAACCAGGGGCGGTTATGTTTTTCCCAACCAGATATAGGCAGAAAGTTTGGACGGTCCAGATTGTACAGATGGAGATTCTCAATTTATGGGCTTTATATGGGCTACAATAATTAGGCTTCATAAGGGCCGACTTATTAATGGGCTTCATAAGGGCATCTAAATAAAATTTATTTTATTTCATTTGTATTGATTAATTGTTTTAAATGATTTATAAATACCATGTGTTGCATGTTCAGTATGTAATAATAAAATTTAAAATTTTCTTTCTTAAAATTATTATTTTTTAAATGTAAAAGTCATCGCGTTACTTAATTTTGAGTGTTTACTTTGGTATTTACTGAAAAATACATTTATTTCCTAAAATACTACTATGTAACTTATTTTACTCTCACTTACATGACTCAATGTGATTTTAATCATTTGAAATATTTATCAATAAATATTTTTGCCTAAAAATGTTTGATGACATTTTAAAATTAGAAGACAAAAAAACACACAATAGGCGCAATAGTGCTAATTTGCTATGAATTTAAGATTTCTAATGTCCTAAATGAAAAAAAAAAGACTTAATAAACTATAAAATACTTAGGAAAAAAAAATGGAAAATATTTAAAATTCTCATAACTGATTTATTGTGGAAAACTAATTCTCTTTAGCAATATTTAACTACTAACATATAATATCTATTGTTTGTGTGAGTGAATACTTTTAGATTTTGTTAAAAAAAAAAAGAAGAATATATCCATTTAACCACCCTAAATTACTAAACTAAATAATTTTGTACTATAAATTGTCTCGTTCTCCTTTTAGAGAAAAACTAATCTGTCTGTCTCTGTCACAAACAATCATCCAATTGCAATATCATAAATTCACTAAATAACAATATCAACAAACTATATATAAATTATACTTTTATGTGGGCAAATGATCAAAAGCGAACAGTTTAATATGAAAATCCATTCCTCCACAAATAAATAATCATGTTGGAAGAACTCAATTACAAGATTATTTGCATCAATAACATTTGAATTAAACCATTGCAACCGTCTCTTTATATATATAAAGCTATTTATTTCTTCCTTAATAATGAAAAACAGTTGAAAAATGAATAATTTCAATTCGATGTACTGATTAAGCTTCCATATCCACAATGACAAACTTAAAAAGAAGACTTTGTGGTGGAGAGGATTCTAAGGAGTGTGCTTCCTTGTGGCTTACCAAGGAAGAAATATTTTGGAGGGAAGAATTTTGGCACGAAAAGGAATAAGAAAAATTTTAATGTCGATTTGAAAACAAGAAAAAAAATATCGAGAAGAAGAGGAGATGGATTGGATGTAATTGCAATAGAGGGTATAGACTTAAAAATGTGAGAACTTAAGTAACAATATTATATGAGTTTTATAAAAAGAGCTTCGAATTATAATTTATTTATTTTTAATACGTAGTTGAAATTAATACATGCATTATTAGAAAAATACTTTTATAATTATTTAAATATCTTTCGAAGTGTTTGGATGAAAAATACTTTAATAATCTATTTTAACTATCATAAAAAAAAACTATTAAAACATTCCATAAAAAAAAAGGAGCTTAATATATAATTTTTCATGACATTTTATACTCATAAAAGAGGTGCGCATAGAATTTGTGTCGCGCGTTTGGTTTGTGAATTGCCCACCGTCGTCTTATTGAAGAAAGCCCGTGGCCGTCTTAATGATTACGGAGACGTGGTGCAAATTGAATGAGCTGACACGACGTTGCTCATGGTGGCCCTGCCCTGCAACAAAGGACCAACGACGTCGCCGCTTCCTCCGCCACTCCGTGGTCGGTCGCCGCTCCACCACTCGCTGCCGGCACAGCGCCACTACAAACAAACTCCAGTGCACATGCTTTCATCCCGCCTCCGTAGGCTTTGCCCGGCTGCCGGCCCGGCCCACCCGTCGCCGGCGGGCCCTCCCCCCCCCGGCGTCTTCTTCATTCGCTTCATCCACCACCGCTTGCCTCGTTGAGATCAACGCGCCGCGCCGCGCCAGCGGCCGTGGATGGGATTGGGAACGCGCGCCGATAACCCGTATGTCCTAATTCCTCTATGAGTTGCACCTTGGCGAGCGACTGTTCATCGCGCAGCACGTTAGCAAGACATCGGCATCATCACTAGAGAAGGTATTTAATTCCAAAGTAGTGTTCATGTTAAACTTTGCCTCTGATGGGGGGCCATTGAGCATGACCCAGACGGCGCAGAACAGGGGCTCACCCAACCCACCCAATGCTGGCGCAGACAAAAGCATTTAATAGAAGAGACAGCATAGCTACAAGGATGGGGATGGAAGACAAAGATGGTGGGGATTTCGGAGGTCCCCATTGTCGGCTGGTGGTCGGAGGCAACCTCCACATGCCATAGCTAGCTCCTTCTCTTGATATTATTTGAATGTTAAAGATTCAAGATAACGACATCTGTTTGGCACATCTCCATCAGGTAGTTAAAGCAATTTTTTTTGATGTCTTAATATCTATCAGTGTTCTCTTTCAATAAATTCTTTGATTTGGAATTCATCTTAGAGTTGGACTGTGAGTGATAAATTTTGACAACTAGTAATGATACTTTCGTATAACTAAATATCGCTCACGGAATTGCCCTACTATAGTCTCGTGAACAAATTTACTTGCTGTCCTTGTGTGAGGAATCGAAGATAGTTCTTGCGTTCTTGGAAGAATGTCACTTGCAGAGTCCATGTGCTTTTGCCCTTCTTACTCATTCAAAATGGATCGACCTGAAAACAAACCATTCAGTTTGGAGTACTACGATGATGATGATGATCATGGTCCAAGAATATGTGAACTTAATATGGTGTCCTTATGTCTTGTCTTGCATCAGGCTTGATAAGGTATTAAGATGTGGCCTCCTCTCCTCTTAGTGTTAGGTTTATGGACCAACCATTTTTTGGATTTATTCATCAGCTTACTTTTCTTGTTATGCTTTAAGATCTCTATTATAAGAACATGAATCTGTCAAATCATTGTAGGAAGTTGCAACTTGCCAGGTTGGAAAAAGTCATCATGAAACTATTGTAAGGTTCTCTGGAAAGCACACACTATAAATAAATAGAACTTTTTTTGTCTACAATTCATTTAAGAATGTTGAAGTTGAAATTTTGTTACTGTTTTCTCTGCTTATATAGCGTTTAGGAGTAAACAGTTTTCCGAGGGCGATTCTTTCTGGCTAATAAAAGCATAGTACTTGTTCTTGCAGCCTGTATTGGATGGGTAAAAGAATTACTGGCAGCATTGTTTTTAAAACCTGATGCATTCCCCTTGTAGAACTGGACTAGTTTGGCCCTCAGATTCTGGTTTAACCAGCCAATCCAGTGTTAAAACCACTGAGTAGTAGATCATCAAAACTGGCATGGGATAGTTCAGGAAAAATTGTTGAGCAACCTGTTCAATTAGAAAGATTAACAACATTATAAACATGACCCTCAATACTGATATATAAACATAAAATGTGGATTAGTGTTGTTCGAGCATGGTGTATGTCCTGTTGGATCAGTTACTTGAACAAAACCACTCTTCAATACGGTGAACATGACTGATGTCCTTGCATTATTGGTCCTTTTACCCATGGAAGATAAGTATACCACCTAAACCATCTTTGAATTTGACTCTGTAATTCAAATTTTTAAGGATAAAGATGGAAATTGGATGAATGTATTTCCGCACTTCTAGAAATGCATTCAGAATATTAATTATCTCTTTGTTTGACTCATCCAGTTGTGTATTCTTGTACTTGTCTGTGTTGGAGTATTTTTGGTGGCTATATAACTATGTTTGTGTTTTAGCTTCACCATTAGGCTGGAACAGTCTTATAGTTTGCCTCTTAATATGCATTGTGGATAACATTCTCTTTCAAAAAGAAGAAACCAAGCAGTCATAATTGAAGAACATTTCGGTCAATCATATTTACTGATGTTCACGTTTCCTTGGGATCATGAACAATTAACTGAGAGAAATTAATACCCACATGACTCCAGTCTGTCGCTTATAACCTACTCTCTTGTATCTGATCTGTGATACTATATAAATACTTGAAATTTTGCTACCATCCGGAATCATGAACTGACCTTAGATTTAGATGCGTTTTGGTTAAGCCAAATGGAGAACTTGGGGAACAAAATGTCACGCGAGATGCACTTTACTTTTCACATTAAAAATAATGGGGTGTTCCCATCATCTCTGATAATGCCCCCATTACAGCTTCTCTTTATTTGAATTATTGAAAAGTGAACAATTTCAGTGAAACTGTTCATTTTACTAGTCTGAAGTAAAGAATCATTCCAATCTTTTCTATAACTTTATATTCACGCCTGAATTGATAATTGTATTTTACATTTGACTGCAGTTTTCATTTGAAATTCTGAAACTAACAAAGTAAATAGTTTCTGTAAAACTGACTATTCGCTTTTTAATAAACTAGGTTAAAGAGGGGAATAATGAGCATATTAGTGCTGAATAAACTAGCATAAACTGGGGCGAAATGAACATATTAAAGGCGATGTGGTGTTCCTTTGGTAACAATCAAATACCTTTGGATTATTTTGAAAATGAAAGCCGCCCTTTTAATTTTTACCCTTAATAACTACTGATTCAATGATTGTCCCTTCAACTATTCAATGATTGTGGATCAATAGGCACATCAAACTATGAGCAATGCCTAAGGCTTATCGGTACTTATAGGTATGTAGGTGCGGAAATCCTACCAAAGGCAACTTGCTAAATTAGCAACCTAGCTAGAAGGCCAGAGGGTATTGATCTGGATTAAGTGACTGACTACTCTTCCATTACACTATTCCATGACTTTTCTGAACAGATTAGTAGTACTGGAACTCAACTATTTTGCACGTCCCTTTTTTTTTTCTTTTCATTTCTTTTCCTGATCAAACGACTCTCTTCATTGTTCAGGTCAATCATTCTGACTTCTGAATGCTAATACCCAATGCTTTCATACAAATGTTGTCTAAAATTTACACTTCGGCATCATGTTGCATTCATTTGCATGTTTTTAACGTTCGTGTCACGAGCATCTCACTAGGGGGGGGGTGGGGGGGGGAGGAATCCAGCTCCTGTTGTGACAAGATGGAGCACCTTCAAGCACACATCTTTCATTGTTGCAGATTACAAGACATTGACATCCTGACAAACTTGTGCAGTATATGTGTTCCAACAAGTACAACCAAAATAAGCATCGCACAAGATGTGCCCCTACCCATCACTTCCATCTTTTCACCAATAATTGTCATGTCTATCCTCTTCCTGTTTTCCTTTTTTTCTTCTCCTCAAGTACTTGCCTCCTCTAGCCTTTCACTTCTCTGGAGGATCCAATGCGTTGCATTAAGAACAATATCTTCTCTTGTTTTTTAATGGGAAAGAGCCATGGGAGTGATTGACAACTTCTTTATAATAAATATATGTCAATCTATGGGCTGGTAGTAAATTAATACAACATCAAATCTTGCTCTTCTTTTTAGGTTATTAAGTGGTGCAGCTATTTTGCAGGAAGCAGAAGAGCAGAGGTAGTTATATAACTCCTTTAATATATAAACTAACCTTACGTAGCACCTGTAAGCATCAATTGTTATTAATTTTTCCTTCTTGTGTTAGATTTGCGTGCACTGCCAAAAACTGAGGTGTTGAATTGTTTCGTGTATCCAACTTGAGGATTCGTATAAGTGTCACTACTGTCAATGATGCATGGTTTTAGTGACAAGGCAAACGGAAAAGTCTGTCTTTTATCTTCTCTGCAAAAAATTATTATTTTAGAGAAGCAATCAAGAAACGAACATCTTGTTATTCTCCTTATTTTATCTCATTTATCTACATCTAAACAAGGTTACCCCATGTGGCTGATTATTGAGCTGCAGTGTTCTGCTTCCATTTGGACACCGGGCTGATGGAATATTTTGGGAGTGGAATCCCCCTTCTTTTCCTTCTCAGCCTGAGCATGGTATGGTGTATCAACGCCATTTGTCGGCAACTTTTCTCTCTTATTTGTTGCCTCTTCCTTCTCAAATAGCAGAGTGAAGATTAACACATTTACATCAACATTTTATTTTATTTTTTAATGTTGGTTTCATCTCTCCGCTCGAACAGTTGAGTCTTGTATAACCTCTCAAAGTTACTTGAATATATGGCTCCAGGTGTTTGTTTGACCTTACTCCTTTTGTAACTTCATCTAGAGACCTATAACCATGCAACCTTTTGCTTTCCATCCTCATATAATTTACGAATTCGAATCTTAGTTGATCTTCCGGAATTCTGACAACTTTCATAATCTTATTATAGATTGATCTGCCCAAAAACTCATGATGCACATCCAAAGTTCCTGAAACTAGATCCAATTGATAGGCATAAACATTTTTTTATATGATTCTAAAGTTTTATATGCTCTGTGCATTGGTTATTCCAGTCATCCATTCTTGATTTAAATCCTTGTTTCAGGAGTTGTCTATTCTTTCCTATTTTTCGTCATTTTGCATTCATGTCTGAATTAATTTTACTTGTTATCTTGTGATATCTTTCTGAATCCTAAATCTGAGGGTTTGAGCATACATTAGATACTTGAATTCTAAGTTTAGAGTGATATTCTTTGTATAACTTCATGTAAATTTGTTTGTTATTCAGTATAAATAGACTGACAGTGATAATTACTTTATAAAATTTTGCTCCTGATACTTGATTGAGAATGTGACCTTTGTATGATCAATGGATGGATTGTTTGCGGTTCGATGTACAAATGCTTCCATTTTATCCTCTACTCGAAGCACCACCACCTCTGCTCGCTGAATAGCCCTTTTCCTATTATATATTTGCTGGCCTTGTCTATTCTTGTCTTGTTGTGTGTGTGATACGACTCATAGCCCTTTCTTTCTACTGCTCTTCCAAAAAGATCTCCGCAGCCATTTTGTCCGATCCGTTTCCGCTTCAGTTATTTAATTAGATGAGAAAAAAAACACACTCGTTGACCTTTATAACCTCTTCTCTGCCTATATAAGCCGCCACCCTTATCCTTTCTCACATACATCTCTCTCTGCTGTCGCAACAATTCTCTCTTTTCTGTGAGTTTCATTTTGAAGAAATTTGAGAGGCAGAGAAGGATCAGGAGGCATGCTGTTGGGGTGGTCATGGTGCTACTGTTTGTCGCTGGCTCCAGTGGCTTGCATGGCGGTGAAGATGTTGGAGTTGCTGTGGTGGAGGCCGAAGAGGCTGGAGAAGGAATTCGCGGAGCAAGGCATAGGAGGCCCTCCGTACCGCTTCTTCCTCGGCTGCCTCAGGGACATGGTTTCCATGACGCTGGAGGCCTCCTCTAAGCCGATGATGCCTCGTACCTCTCACAATATCCTCCCCCGAGTTCTCCCTTTCTATCACCATTGGAAGAACATCTATGGTGCTTCAATTGCCCTCCTCTGTGTGTTTCTTCGACGAGATTTTGCTTTAATTCCTGTTTTTCTTGCAGGTTCCACGTTCCTGATATGGTTTGGCCCCACGGCGCGCCTCACCGTCGCCGACCCCAACCTCATCAGGGAGATATTCCTTTCTCGGTCTGACATCTTCGAGCGCTACGAGTCGCACCCGTTGGTTCGGCAGCTCGAGGGCGAGGGCCTGGTGAGCCTGCGAGGCGAGAAATGGGCTCGCCACCGGAAGATCCTCACACCGACCTTTCACGCCGACAATCTCAGAGTAATTTGTTAACCGATCGCTGACTCTTTCTTATGCCATTAATTAGCGTCGGCTGATCGATTTGATTAGCAACGCGTGGATCAGCTGTTGATACCTTTCATCGGTCGAACTGTAATGGATATGGCGGAGAAGCTGCCGGCGGTTCCCGGCGTGGAGGTGGAGATTGACGTATCCGAGTGGTTCCAGACAGTTACAGAGGACGCCATCACGCGCACCGCGTTCGGCAGGAGCTACGACGACGGCAAGGCCATCTTCCGGTTGCAGTCCCAGCAAATGGAGTTCGCCGCCGATGCCTTCCGCAAGGTCTTCATCCCCGGCTACAGGTTTGTCTGTTTATACGTCGCGTCAATCGATTCCAATTATACTCTGTTCTCGCTTTAACTTCGACTGTTAAAAAAAAAATAGATTTTTGCCGACGAAGAAGAACACAGACTCGTGGAAGCTAGAGAAGGAGATCAAGAGAAGTCTGATCCGGCTCATCGGTCGGCGGAAGGAGCAGCCATCCGGCGAAGCGAAGGATTTACTGGGCCTAATGATCAATGCGGCCAGCGGACCAGGTGCTCGACTCCGTGCCCCGATGACGCCGTCATCGGCGGCGACGTGTTCGGCAGCGGTGCCGATGACTGTCCGGGACATCGTGGAGGAGTGCAAGACGTTCTTCTTCGCCGGGAAGCAGACCACCTCTAGCCTTCTGACGTGGGCCACGGTGCTCCTCTCCATGCACCAAGAGTGGCAGGAACGAGCGCGAGGAGAGGTTCTCTGCGTGTGCGGCCCACTCGACATCCCCTCCCGCGATCAGCTCGCCAAGCTTAAGACGGTAAAATTAAATTCTTCGATTATATTGATCCATCCGAATTTTAAGGGTAAAATTTGATCGCTGCAGTTGGGGATGATCCTGAACGAGACGCTGAGGCTGTACCCGCCGGCGGTGGCGACGATACGGCGGGCAAAGGAGGAGGTGGAGCTGGGAGGGCGGCGGATCCCGCGAGGGACGGAGCTGCTGATCCCCATCGTGGCGGTGCACCACGACGCGACGCTGTGGGGGGAGGACGCGGCGGAATTCAACCCGGCTCGATTCGCGGACGGGGCGAGTCGGGCGGCGCGCCACCCCACGGCCTTCATCCCCTTCGGCCTCGGCGCGCGGATGTGCATCGGCCAGAGCCTGGCGCTGCTGGAAGCCAAGCTGACCCTGGCCATCATCCTTCGCCGCTTCTCCTTCCGCCTGGCTCCCTCCTACGTCCACGCGCCCACCGCGCTGGTGCTGCTCCACCCGCAGCACGGAGCGCCGGTCCTCTTCCGGTCCTTAGAATCTCATTCTCATCTGTAATCGAATCGAATCGAAGCTTAGGCCTAGGAAGATGTAGCTAGCAATAGCATGCATGGGCATTTCCGTCCGGGGAGTCTACTCTACTTCTTCTTTAATCTTTACCGCCCGCCGTAATTGTCGTAAATTAAAAAGAAGAAGAAGAAGAAGAAGCAGAGGATGATGAATGAGGATGTTGGTTTCCTTGTTTGTTTCGCTGTCACAGTTGGAGGATGCGGTGTCGCTAATTTGGTACGTGGGAGAGGCGACAGAGAGTCGGCACAGTGACAGCGCGCATATAGTGCCTGGTGAGGTTGACCCCAACCGGAAAATGTCGGCTGTGTCTTCTTCCCACCCTAACTAATTGCATGAACGGTCCACGTCCTGTCTCCACCAGCACTAGCATCACCACTCGACCACTGCCACTGCTACTGCCTCCTACCCGGTTCACATGCATGCAGCCATTCGCCCCCGCTACCTTCCATGCCCTCATTTTATTTATCTGCATAACGCCCTGCTACGCTCGCTCATTTCCTTCTAATTCTTTTTGTTTCTTTCTCTTTTTTTTCAATTTTTTTAACCATTGAAAAATTCGATCGAATTCTCAACGATAATTAAAAAGAATATATGTTTCATTTGTTACGTATAAATTCTATTTAAAATTTTTATCTCAAGGAATGCATGCTAATACAATACAACTCGAGAGTTTCTTTAGTTGTCTCTCTCAATCAATCGATCTACCATGATCATCGAATATCTATCGATCCCAAGCTCCTTTCACAGTACAATTGACATTCACACTAATAGTAGTGGCATGATCTCATTCTCAAACAATCACTACAAAAAAATTATAAATTAGTGACCGAATTAATGATAGAAATTTAACTCCGTCACTAATTAGTGACGGATAATTTAATCCGTCACTAATTTATGATGAATTTTAATTTCCATCACTAAATTAGTGACGGATTTAATTATCCGTCGCTAAATTAGCGACGACAAATTAAATCCATCACAAATTAGTGATGGATTTAATTATCCATCGCTAAATTAGCAACGGAAAATAAAATCTGTCTCTAATTAGCGACGGATTTAATTTATGTCGCTAATTTAGTGACAAATTATAATTTCCGTTGCTAAATTAGCGACGGAAAATAAAATCCGTCGCTAATTAGTGATGGATTATTTATTTCCGTCGCTAATTAGCGATAGATTTTATTTCTATCGCTAAATTAACAATGAAAAATAAATTTGTCATAAATTAATGATAAATTATTTATTAAATTAGCGACGGATTTTATTTGGTAGCTAAATTACATTAATTAATCATCGTGTCTATTCACGCATCTTAAGAACCCTAATTTTTCCCATCCGCGACAAATTAGCTTATTCTTCACCTTTCCCTTTCCGAACCCTAAAAACTTCATCACTCAAACTCCTCACACAAGCAAAACAAGGTGGCGGAGCCCTTTCCCTTTCTTCCAAATCCGCCGCCATCTTCAGCGCCAGCGTCTCCACCACCGCTGAATTTGACGGCAACGGAGACAGCGAGGACGACCGCCCTTTCTTCGACCTCGAGTTCACCTTGCCGTGGACGGGGGAAGAGCAACGTGTTCCAGAGAAGCAACGACAACAGTCCTCTGACGCGGAGTCGGATGAGGAGGCCGACGAGTTCGAGCTGGCCATGACCCCAGAGGGCGCAAGGCGCGGTCTTGAAGGTGGAGGAAGCCTTCGCAGCGTTGACCCTATCGCTGCCTTCACCGACGACCTCTTTTTTAAAGGCTCCGCCACCTTTCCAAACCCTAAAAACTTCATCATGTCAGCATTTATCCTTGACATTTGATACATTTGTTGTCAAAGATTTTCCAATTTACTTCCGTGTCATCTGATGGAAATGATATCACACACCGCCGTGAGAAAGCAAATGTATTTTGTGAAGCTATCCGTGCTCTAGATGCCACAGGTTTGTTCTATTCTCGACTTTGCTTTGTTTCTCTCCTTTGGAGGGAGTAGTAAAATACTGCAAGTATTTGATGCATATGCTATTTAACAACATCATGTATTAATAATTATATACCAAAGTGGACAATCATAGCCTTTTACTTGAATTTTTTTGGTTAAGCTAATTATCTAACAAATTTTGCTTGCTACGTTGCCTATTGACGTTTGCATAAACTATCTGTGAACTGGTTGAGATCACATCATATGATTATATGAGACCCTTCAATGATCTTTTATACGCACACATATATATAGATAATTAAGTAACTCATTCTGGACTGTTTTTGGTTCGTTTAGATCTGTCTTCTACCAGCATCCATGATTTCCTTGTACCAGCAATACAAAACCTTTTAAAAGATGTAGATGCTCTAGATCCTGCCCACAAGGAAGCACTTGAAATTATACTGAAGGAGAGATCAGGTGGAGCATTTGAAAGCATCAGTAATAAAGTAATGGGTGCCAATCTGGGCATTGCATCCACCGTAAGCAATTTCTTTGGTGAAAGTGGCCTTCTAGGAAAGAAAGAAAGCAGTGAGTCGCATGAAACTCCTGCTTCTCCTAGTCCACCACCAGTGCAGCAAGATACAAGATTTCAGAGAATGATGAGAGGCGGTTTCAGCGAGATACTGCGAGGTAAAACCAAGGGCCCCGAGGAATCGGGCTAGGACCTCTCTCCCAGTGTAGCTATCGTTTTCCTTTTCTTTCATGGTCCTTGGAGATGCTTGGATCACTAGGATATATTTTGTTCTGTCAACCTTTCGATCCATGTCATTTCCCACCAAATTCTTTGATATAGCGGTCCTCCTCAGAGACCATATCAAATGGGACCCTTTTTTTGTTAGAGAAAATTGACTTATTATTGGTTTCGAGTGTTTGATTAATGGTTAAGGAAACTGCATTTATTTTTAGTTAAATTACAGTTAAGCAGAAATGAGAGATTTTTTTTTTTTATTTTTTTTTATTTTTTCAATTGTTGTTTATCGTGGTGATGATGGTAACGTTGTCTCAAAAAACTCACTACTACTTTAATACCTGATGATATCAACGGGTTGGATTGACTATCTTATTATATGATTAGCAAGGTCTACAAAAATAACCAGTGGATCATGTGATAATCTTCAAAGGAGGCTCAAGTGAGTTTTGTTTTTGGTAGCATTTGCAAGCGCCTTTAATGCTTCCTTTATTTTTTGGCTTTATTTGTATGCACCGTAAACTAATTATTGTCATCTGTCTAAGAATTCACCTCAACACTGATGGAGACAGTCATAAATCCAGTGAGTTCAAATAAATTGAGCTAGGCCATGACAGCCGCCGGCACCACTTCCTGGTGTTATGGCTCTGTGACAGAGAGCAGCATCACCTATTGTATTATGCCCGCACCGGCCATCTGAACTCTTGCATTCAGAACAACCCCTGCAGCAATGCTCCTGCATACTCTCTCCGGCTGGCTTAAAGCCTCGCCGGTATCATTAGTTGATCAAGTAGAGACAAAGTTGAACTTATTCTCCTAAAAGTCAATTATTCTCCCGTCTAATTGCTCACCGTTGGATGCCAATTATCTTTCAACTTATAACTCCCTTGTGAAATCATTCCAATCTATAATTTTCCCTCTCAAATAAACAGGAAAATTCTGCTGATATGTCAGGATTGATCATGTTTTTGTCATTTATTCTCATATAAATTCCACTATAATAACCCCCACTGCACGAGTTAGGGTTAGTGAAATTAGTTCGAAAGTCCATGCCAAATGTTTACTCAGGTAAACAAGTTGCATGGAAGCTAACTCGGTGAACATTGAGTTCAGGAGGGAATTCTTCTGCTATTCTATCCAGAGGAGTAGTATTGTAGGAACTCATTTTTATTTTTATAATACTTAAATAACATTCAGCATGTACAGTGGGATCATTCAAACCTTTTGATGGTAAAATCAAAAGAATTCTGATTTTGGTGGCATTTGCAAGACACTAATGCTTCCTTCCAACATGTTAACAACTATGTCCATTGAAGGTCTATTTTCAGGCTTTATCTGTATGCACCATAAGCTGACTATTATCATCT
>JBAMHZ010000117.1:5420443-5437778 GCA_037177395.1 Alpinia galanga
CTCTCCATATCCCTTCATGCCTCTCCGTATAGAGAGGATATCCCTCTCCATACCATTAAGACTTGTGTAGATATGTCCGGATGTCTCTCCACGTCCTTCCATACATCTACATAAAGAAGGTATCTTCCTCCATACCGCCATGACCTATACAGATGTGTCTGCAGGTGTCCTTCTCCTGCAGAAAGGACATCCTCTTCCATGCCTCTTGGGTTTCATGCCTCTTGACCTTCTCTTCCTATATATAAGGAAGGGGAGGAAGAGAGGGGGGTAAGATCTAATCTCATAAGCTACTGTTCTTCTTCCTTCTCCACCATCTAACATAAGCATCGGAGGAGCTTAGCTGGGACATGCTCCGACTCCCTCACCCAGTGTTACTGTGACAGGTCTTCCAAGGCTGACCGACGGAACACCGTTGGCCATGAAGACTCTACCGGAAGTTGGCACTCGAAATCCTTGACCGTGGAAGCTCTTATCTCCAGCCCTTAGCTGAAACACAGAGTATTTAAAAAAAGGACAATGTATGACGCTTCCACCATGTGAGGTCCTAACAAAAAAATCTATTGTACGTAATCTTACTCTGCTTTTTGCAAAAGAATATTTTAAGGACTCAAATCCATGACCTATAGATCGTAAAATAACAATTTTACCATTGCGCCAAAGCAACAACTATCAAGAGTATTTGCTCTGAGATAAATTGCATGCATGATTACCCATATCAGTTTTTCCATTCATTCATTACAAACTTCTTTATTTTCTTGTACTTCTATCTTGATTTGAAGTTAAATATTCCTCAAGTTATAGAATAATACTTATTTTTATCCTTAATAAAAGGATGAGTACGGCGCTACTGAAGCACAAATCTAAAGTGATAATTGTTAAGTAATTAGATTTGTGATATTTTGTAAAGTACATATGCTCAGGACCTGTAGCAAGAGCTTGGAATTTAAACTTACATGCAGAGCTGCAAGGGTGGACAAGAGATCTCTTGATCGAGCCAGAAGCGCTTGCTCTTGCACAACCAGTTTAGTAACTTCGGAAACAAAGCTACTCGTACCCTCTACCTGTACAAACAAAAAGCATGAAGTTATTATGTCCCATTTATACTCTGAATTATGATTGAATTATTGAATGCTGACACAACTTGGCGTACGTCGTAGGACCACATATGGTAGAAACATTAGAAGTTTACTAGGCAAATTGTGATGGAACATGGCAGAATTATCAGCAGGGAAGAAGAGAAAAATAATTGAACAAGTGGATAGGATGAAGAGAAGCTTCTGCAAAGTGCAAAACTTCTAGTATGTTCCTCATTCACATTAGTGATCTTGATCATAAGCATCAAAACAACACCTCTTTCATCCCTCCAATGATATATCATATATTTCACTCAAATAGGAAGAATGGGTTGAAAGGAGCACGATTGGGCGCTTCGAGTAAACAATGCAGATTTCAGCTACAAGACGTTTATGCCACCCTTATCAAACAAATTTTAACAATTAAAATTCCTTTACAGGAAATTTTAAAGAATCCTGATCATATAGACAACCCTATATCAATTTACATTATCATACTTTTATCAAATAAAGCAAAGGCAACGTGTCTTTTCTTCATTTTCTTCTTTAACTTCTTTATGCATACTATTCCTCTCCTATTCCAATTTTCATGTTTTTTGTGTTTAATTTTCTCCAATCCAAGGGATAAAAACCAAAAACATCAGAATGGAGATGCTTCATCAGAACTTGTTGCATTATTACTATATCCGTGATTGCTTCAATATATTTGGATACTGATACCAATAGGAGATTTATGAGTAGCCATCCAATTAAATCTTGAAAATACCCAACAAGTTGAGAGTATGTTAAGAAGAATAAAAATACAGTATTAAATACAATTACTAGCTAGCTTAATAAAATAATTAGAAAAGTGGATTCAATTGTTATGAGCTTCCATCTGAAATAAGGTTGACCACAGGTTTAAGTCATAGCATATGGAAGTATTACCCATCTAAATCACTCATACACAAGGTTTAAAGTATAATTTTGTGTCAGAGAATCATTCTACAACCGAACCATAAAACTTCATTATTGTGTTGTATTGGCATTCGGCACAATTCAACACACTTCAAAATGTACTAATGATTATACCTTGGTAATACTAAACTGAGTATTAGTTCATATAGCATCATACTGAAAGTAACCCATAGTTTTTCAACACTAAGATTAACTAATGTTCCCAAACCTTCTAGTATTGGAACTTTTCTCCACTATCCATAAATAAATATTCATTAACCATCGGGAGTGGTGCTTAAACTAACACAATGAGAACAATGAGGAATGCATTAGGGATAATTACCTTAGATAATAGAGAGCGTATTGAAGATCGCATAGCCTGCATCATATCAACTGCTGAACCAATAGCATCCTTAACTTCCACGATGTCTGCCTGTTCAATGGTTTGGACCCAAAGTTTTATTGACATTTCTGAACTCATTCATTAATATGAAAAACCAGGAAATGCAAACCTTGGCTCCACTAACTATGGGAAGGCGAAGTGTGCTAGCCTTTAATGCTTCAGTAGCTCCTGATAAAGAGCTTGAATGATCTTTCTCTAAAATTGACAGCTCCTCCAGAGAGGCCATCTGTATCAATCATGTTGTAATATGTTCAAGTACAAACAACTAGTAAACAATCAAAGTTAAGGAAAAAATTGGATCTATTCCAACAAAGAATTTTTGGTCTGAACCATCTTATAACTAAGATAGTTCAAGTCCCATAATAGGGGAAAAAAGAACCAGCAGCTTATCCTCTATCATCTATTACAAAAATGTCCCGTCAAATAAAAGTATCAGGCCATACATTTAGATGTACAATATTACCAAGGTTTCTTGACATAAAAGGCCCACTTATTATGTGCAGAATGCTCCTCATATGATCTAACTGGGATTATGGTTTGCAGACAATAGTTAAGCACAAGCAACTCTAGCTGACTTGCCATAGAGCCATGGCTCATTGAGCACTGTGGCACATCAGTCTGATGGTTGTAATAATATATCCCAGTAGTTGCCCCCATGATCACCATATATTTTTGTATGGAAATATTATCTCCACATTTTTTTTTCAAAAACAAACATCCAGAAGTCAGATCTATGTCAAGAGGTTATTTGAACCAAATGAGCCTGAAATATCAAGGTTATTGGGCCCTACTCAGTAGATTATACAAATATAAATGTGCAAAGAGTTACTGAGGTTTTCAGATCAATTGAAGCCCATCATTATGGATAAGGATCCTTGCTCTCTGAGAAGAGAAGCAGGACAAGGGCAGTTCAATCAAACTTTGTGTACTGATAGACCTAGTGCCAATTAAGCTCCATGATTTCAATGGATCTTCCTCAATTTACTCTATGCAAGTAGTATTTTAATATAGAATGAAGATAGAATTATATATCGACATGTTTCTTGCTCCATGTAAAATAACAACTTATTTCTGTGTAAGAGAGAATGTATACTTTGAATTTGTTAACTTTCTCCCATGGAAACATAATATGCAAGATCCTAGTGGTCATGCTGAAGAAGATAACATTGATGGGATAAAGAGTGGCTCTTTGAAATGGAGAGGAACTATTAATTTGAGTTGAGATGGTAATGCTTAAACCACATCCAATAAAATCTTCTCTGCATTATCTTTGCATCTTTCATATAATCTTATTTTTGGGAAACATCATTTTCCCATTTAAAGCACACGAGAATAGCCGCTGAGGTTTCTCGTCATTTTGTTTAACATGTTTAACTGTCATTTTCAGTATTACTCCATCATTGGATTTATCCTGAAACATGAGGCAGTTAAAAAACAGTGCACAAATCCTCTCCCTGTCCTGCACCGCATTATCACATTGTTTCCCTAGTGCTCATCCTCAATGCATATGGCTACATCATGATGTGAGTGCATCAATTTTCTCTGTCACCAGAATTCTCTCTCTCAATTCATCTTCTTTAGCATGCAGGAATAGAGGGGGATGAAACAAACATCTAGTTAATCTTAGTTCAATTGTAAATGATAAAATCAAAATATGATTAATATATAATCTTGCAGAAAGGGGATCATGAGCTGTTGCTGCATAAAATGCGAGAGATTTCTTCTGTAAATTCTGAGCACCATTCCTTTTTTTGTGACCAGGGTTAATTGACATTCAATAAGGTAACTAATATACAGATCGGTTGACTTCTCAACTGATGATGCATTAATCAAATTAGCAGATCTGTTTATTTAATTATAAGGGAGACATGAAGAATGATAAAATAAAAAATAGGTTAACAATGATTACCATAATGCTTAAAACATACAGAAGCCTGGGAAACAGATACTTACTTGCCCCTTAAGAATGGAAAATAGCTTTAAATGTTGGGTCAAACGTTTTAGCTTGATCCTTTTAATAGTGATGGAATCACGCAACTCTGTGATAATTTTCCATGCATTATGGATATTCTTCTGGAAAAACCAAACAGAAGCGTTAGTCAATAAATCATCATCAAATTTGTTGACATGGAAGAGAGAATCAAAATCTTGAGATCACAAATGAAGCCATAGCGATACCTTTAGGGCAAAAAAGATTGAGAATGATGCGACTAAGTATGACAAAAAGCATACACACAATATAACTCAAAGTTAGTAGGCTAAACAAAATTAAAGCTACATCAATGCTATATTAACGATTTATTTTCTTACGACACTATCAATTTGTTTGACATTATACGAAATGCTGACCTTTAATATGACTTCATTGTCATTAGATGACTAAGGGCAATCCCTTTTCCTTTGGACTGGAGGTTTATAGCAATTAAATAGATTTTGATATGAATGTTTTTTTCTCAACCATGTAGTTTTCTATATATGATATCTTTCACACCTATTTTCTTACCCCCAATAAATTATTAATGCACTTCATTATTGTCCTTCATAATGAAATAACATGTCAATGAAACAAAGTGAAACTTGAAAAAAGCTAAGAATAACAATTTATCTATCTATTTAAATCGTACAAATAGGTTCATGCCATTTAGCACAGGTAAGAATATCTTAGAAACTGGCCAGTCCAGTTCTGCCAGCAGACAGTCTTGTTATATTCAACATGGCCCTTTTTTGTATTGTCAATCTCCTGATGTATTTGAACTGGACGACCTTCCTCGTTCAATTCTCTTACAACTTTGAAACTTGTAAATGACTATTAACTAGATCAATTTATAGCATTCTGTTTTGCTTCCAAACACAAGAAAACATCATTAACAAATTAGAAGGCAAAGCAATTGCAATTTTTGTATTCTTGGCTTCTGGAATTTCCATTTTTGAGCTATAATTTCAAAAAACTAATTAGGATGAAATGTTACTCAATAAGCATGATTCACTCTAAAACATATAAATCTCACAGAATTCGGATAATCTGTATAAACCTTGGTAGTCAATTCTCACAGCCTTATGTGAGTAGGTAAGACGATCTCAAGGACAGTTCCAATTCAAAATTCAAGAATTCTTGCATGTGTTTCAAACTTACTCTTAATGACAATTCAAAATACAAAAAATAAACTAGAGCTTCTTATAAATTAGAAAAAAAATAATAAGCGTAAACACCAATTGTGCAGCAAAGAGACAATTGAACGCAATTTCAATTCAAAGCAAACTACTTGATTTAGTAGCTGAAAGTTAAAATCACATTCCTCCACATACCATGCTGGATAAAAAAGCACAAACAAGGAAGGAACCAAGAGAAACTACCTTAACTACTGGAAAAGATGGATATTTGTAATAGATCAACGTGTAATTACCTCCACAGTTAGTTTCTCCACTAGAAGTGCAGTATCGGATCTGGCATTAACAAATCGCCATTGTAAATGCCGGTTATCAAGCAGCCTCAAAAAGTGAGCCTCCTCAATCCGGTTTTCCCCTTTCTTTGCTCTCCGTACTTCAGCAGCAAAGTTTATGATTGAAGGTGCATTGCCTTGTTGACTTAGGGGTGAGGTACTCGATGATGCATTACTTCTTGTCCGCATAGGAGTAGCTATTCCTCTCGTTGATGAAGCAGCAAGCTTACTCGGAGAAGGAGCTCGCAAGAGTCGGGGTGGTGAAGAAGCTGACCTTGGAGAAGACAAAGGGCTCTCCACCGACAGTTTCTTTCCCACACCAATCTTCTGCTGTACCACGGGCCTCGAATCTGGTGAAGATACTGGAAAGTATGGTTCACGGTGCCTACCCGTTCTACAGTTTGTCTCCTGGCAAAACCTTGCCGGTACACGGATCCGACTAGGAGACGCCTTTGCCTGGCCGTGCAATCTAGATTCGGGCATCCCTGAACTACTTCCAGAGGAGAAACTATCCGTATCGAATGAAGCAGAGACATCAGCCCCATCAAACGACGCCCTCCTTGCACAGCCATCAAACATCATTGACTGCTGGAGCAACCTCAATGTAGCCAAGATCGGTTCTTTCTTCTCCGATGGACAATTCAACCCATTAATTGACGAACTAGATGGTCGGATTCTAGAGGAGGGCCATCTATGATGGTTTTCAAAGGGCCTCGAGCTCTCCAAATGATCGTCACTCTTCCCTGGAACAGCAGCACTGGCACCAGATCGCCTTCGCTCAGATGTGGGCTTCCTGGTGGGGCTGGGGGAGGCGGTTTTAGTGCGGCTTGTCTGGTAGAAGAACGATTCTCCCTGGAACGACACGGAGAGGCTCCGAGTCGTCATGCAGAGGGCACGTTCGGCAGAAGAAGAGGACTCCGGGGTGGCCGGCCGCGAATCGGCACGAGGCGTCAGAGGCCGAGCCCGATCCACGGAGTGGGCTCGCTTCTGCGCTGCGGATTGAGACAATGCCGGCGGCGTCGAGGGCCGCGCGGCTGGGAGTGGCGACGGGGACCGCCACGCGCTCGACGAAGAGCCCGAAGAAGAGAAGGAAGTAAAGGTAGAAAACGAGGAGGCAGAGGAACTGTAAGACGAGAGATAGCGAGATGTGATCTCCTTCGCCCGCGTTCGCCTCCCACCGTTGGCGCCGGCATTGTCCTTCTCGGAGGGGATCAACGGCGAGCGGCGATGGGCGAGGGGATCCCCGCGATTCGGAGACAGCGAGCCGCTCTTGTGTCGGTGCGGAGGGTTCCGAGACGCGGCGGCAGGGACAGCCGCCGCCATCTCTCCCGTCGGAGATCTCGGCGGCCTATCTTGATCTCCGGGAAGACGAGAAGGGGGTTGCCAACGAGGGCGGAGTACCGGACTCGATCGAACTGAATCCAATTGACGCGATTCATTCACCCCATCACCCCCACCACCAGGCCAGTAAGCCAAAGGTGGTGACAGCAAGGGCGGAGCACCGGACTCGAGCTCCTCCCCTACCACTTTGGAAGTGAAGTGTCACCGTGTGTGTGGCTTTTCCTTCCAGAATAACGACAACAATAACAATAAAAAAAAAATTAAAAACTTCGGCTCAATGCTCTATTTATTTATTGGCTTGTCTTGTGTTCCCTCCCTTCGTGCCACAAACACTTTCAAGGACACAAATGTATTTTGTATTTTAGTGTGATTTTGCATCTAATTAATTGTTTATTAATATAAAACAGTTATCCATGTGGTCTTCGAGTCATGAAATGTGGGCTCCAACCTAGTTCAAGCTCAAGTCACTCAGTTCAATGAGAAATGAAGATTAGGTTGCATGATTTAAACGATTACTATGATTGTTTCTCATGTTAAAATTGGTACACTACTTTTTAAAGAGTGTATACATTATCATCGGTATCAACTACATGCTTTTATAACAAAATTAATTTCAGTTCGTCGTATACTAAGATTTAGTTATCGATTTATTTATTAAAGCAAATATTTGTTATAAGACGTTAGTGATATAGAAGGAATAAAAAACATACAACGACAATATCAATATTGTATCCTTTAATTTGGCTCCCACTATAAACAGAGAGTTTATTCTTACCGTGCACCTAATAAACTGATCTATATATTTGCAACGTTCATTATCTAGCACAATCAGAATAACAAATAGCGTGCTCAGTGTAGAAAATCCACATACATAATGCTTAACCTGTCGATTCAAGTTGACCAATTCTCTAACTATTTTGAATATTTTTGGACGAGATAAAAGGTTCTAAATGCACCTTTCAGATATAAATGAACCAACGTACAAAACATGCTTATTTCGACCAACTTACAATTGTTGGCTGTTTGAGAAAGATGTCTCAAAATCAACATTCCATTCCAGTGTAAAATGATCACACGAGATTTCAATTCATTATGAACCTACACATGATATTTCATAAATCCACTACCCCCCGATAAATTTTTCTTCTTGTATGTCTTGGGGGTTTAGAGTTTTTTTTTTTTATTCTTTAACAATTAGAGCAAGATTGACAACCTTTAACAAAAACGCTCTTTATCTCAACTTCAAATGGATAATAATATAATTATATAAATTAAAATTTATTTGAACAATTTAAACTTTCACATCAGATTATAGCAAAAATAAAATTAATCAAGTAAAAATAATTATTACAACAAAAAGTGATAATACTCACCCGAACGCTTCACTTCATCTGAAGAGGGACAAATCAAGATGATCAAATGACCTTATAGATGAAAGAACATTAATCACGAAGGACATGCATCTTAAGAGAATAGACCCTTATTTATTATAATAATTTTACCACTCGAATACAGCTCCATTATATTCACAGGGCAAATAAAAATAATTTATGCAGCATATGGTAACGAGCATGGCCATGATGCACAATTTCATTTGGATTTGAGCAACTGAGGGATCATTAAGACCCGGTTTTATTAAAACTTCAAAATGAATTAATTTTTTAAAATAGTTTTGGGGCTGTGATAGCAGCTGTCAGAGAAAAGAATATGAATATTTCACCTCGGGAATGCATGTGGGAAATATCACGATGCACTGTGGTATCGTAAAACACGCACGAGGGATTTATTTTCGAGAATTTATGCATCAGATATATTATTTTTCGAAATGTTTTTGTTAAACTAAAGAGAGAGTTTAATTTGCCACACAAGATTTACTTTTGAGGAATAAGGCAGTTGTCACATAATTTTGATTTCTATTTTTTGTTTTTTTTGGCCTCAAAATGAATATGACGATCTTATGAATGCAACATAAAGCACATTTTCTTCATCAGTACTGATGGAATTCGAAGGCTTACACTGGTAAATTCTGGAGTCTCAAGTGTTTGTATTTCTGATACGTGTTGGTGGATCTTACACATTCTGTTAAGCCTTTCCCTACGAGTGTCTTCAGGACTTCTACCCCTTCTTGCAATGCAACATCAATCTGGTTCATTGAAGAATATATTATGTAACAAATCAACTGATAAAACAAAATGGAAACGAGAATGATCGACGTTTACCCTCTCCCGAGCTGTTTTATTGAACTTTTGGAGCTGAAAAGCCTTGGGATCCATTTGGCCAGGTGGTCTACCTATTCCTAAACAGGCGAAAAGATGGAAAAAATTTCAATTAAGGTTGTAGCTTGTTTGATGTGTTGAAGCAACAGCGTCAGTACAAACCAATTCTTAGTCGGCCAAATTCTCTGTTCCCTCTGAAGTGATAGATAACATTTTTCAACCTGATAAATGAGGCAGGTAGGTGAGCTATGTCTTAGGAGACTAGCAAAGTGATTAATTCATCAATCTCCCTAATGATTCAATATAGTAATATTAGTTATTTGGTGGAGGGGATCAATTTCTAACATTTTGAACATTAAGAAATATTAGGAGTTGACTTAAAATTACAAGCAAATCAAAATCGGAAGTAAACTCGCATTAAGGGTTCACAACGAGAGAATGAACGTTAGGGAAGAGGAGTATTGATATATTGCCAGAAAAAAAGAGCCAAAATGAAAGTGTTATATTTTACCCGTTGTGACGCCCATGCCCTCCTTTAGGTTGTATGCGAAGCACACCGCATGGTAAGTCCATATCATCATACATCTGCACAAAAAGGCAGAGGCATGTTACTTTCTCTTAGTAGGATCATGATAACGTGAGTAACAAAGCGTAAGGTCAAATAGAGTGATACCACAATTATCCGATTTAGGGGAAGTTTGTAATATGCTGCAAGAGGTCCAGTCTAGATGGAAGGCAACAAAAACATTAAAAAAGTGAATTCTTAAGTGTTCAGAATCGTGTTTCCTTTAAGAATGAGATTGCATAAATATGACTAGAGACCAAAAAATTTTTAAAAAAAAGTATACTGTATTATCCATATACCAAGATTTATCACGTCACAAAAAATAATACCCATGCATAATAGATTGAAAACTTAACAGAATGGACATCAGGGTACCAGATCAAGATTATCATTATTCTTTTAATACTTCATGATGACAAGACTTGTTTGCTTAACTCAGGTTATGATATTCAGTAATAATTGGCTTATTGGAGATCAGATGTATTTGTTTCATAAGCAAAGACCAAGCAACAGCAGTACACAGAAATTTTGATATAGCAACTTCATAACGTGTAATTTCATCTAATATTCATAATGAATAACAATGTCTCGAACATTTCATACTAGTTAAACAAATTATAATTCGGAAACTACAAAGAAGGAACAACTTCAAAGATAATACGTTTGTGCGCATCATTTTGTCTAGGTAAAATCCTCAACAAATGACAGTCACGAAAATCAACAATCAAGGTCTAACAATTTCTATGAACTGTATAGAAATGAAAAGTAGCTATGCTACTACAATTTCATAAGTAATCAGTATCACAGGTGCAATGGTCCATAATTATCAAAATGTCTGATGTTGAAGCAATGAGAGTCATTGAGTCACTTGGTCAATCCTTGCTATTGGACTAGGAGCAAACAAAAGAATCAATGCTTATCAAGCAAAGACTCATGGTAGTCTTTTCATCTCCTTCCAACAACTTAACCTGGGAGAAAAGATATTTGATACATTTTTTTCTTCTGCAAGATCCTATGTTGTTAATAACTGAATATAGCCTCCATTTTCAACAAACTAAGATATAGATTGAATTTCTTCTGCAGGATCTGAAGATTTTAATCAGGAACCTGACAGATACTAAGAAGAAAGGGTACAACTTACCTATTAAATAAAATTTAATGTTTCACTGACATAGGATTATGGTCATAATGGTAATACGCTCCTCATGCAAAGAATAGCTTGATGATAGAGAGGTCACAAACTCCAGATGAACTTTTTCAAGAACATGGAAGGACATTTGCATAAATGAATCTACCTATTCTTCTTATCTCCCTAAGCTTTGTGTCTAATCAGGATATACATATATTAAGTAATAAACTAGTTACTAAAGAAAAGACAGTGAAGTAATTTGCAGCTCAATTAACTGTTTAAGGAATACTTACAGATTCACCACTAAGATTCATGTAAGTCTGTGGTTTTGCAAGGAGAACAGGTGTGCCCCCAACCATCCCTAATAAAGCAGTAAACATTTAACAGTATAAAAACACAGTAGTACAAGATGATGAAGATGAGATGAAAAAGAGTGAATACCTTCGCCAAAAAGGGCTTTGAAATGAATGGATGGCATTGGAATGCCCTGTGCCTGGGCAAATGCATCAATCATGTCAAAGCCAACCTGCAAAAGTAGGAAGGCCTCATGCAAGTTAACTGTGATAAGGGAATACGAAGTTTTCTGATAGATTTATTGTTTGTGCATTAGAGAATTCTTGATGGCAAATTACATTATGCCGTGTGCCTTGGTACTTTTCTCCAGGATTTCCAAGGCCAATTAAGAGCCAAGGCTTGACACAGCTTGAAGAAGAGGCAGTAGAGCAGAATGAACGTCTGAGGAGCTCGCAACGGAGAAACATTGATATGTATGTGCTCGCTTGTGCCTGTTGGTCATCCCACAATAATCTATTACTTTACCTTCCATTTTCAAAAATAATGGATCATAAAGTCAGAATTTTACACTATCTGACCCAAACAGCTCATACATGTGAGATCCAGAAAGAGATATTAAGCATCATTTAGAATATTTAACGAGAAGATCAAACCATGCTAAGAAAAATAGTCCCAACATGCAAAACACAAAACGTAAGTGAAGCAAAACCGTCATGGAAAAAAAAAAAAAAGACTGACCCAGCAAACATGATTTATTACACTATGTTTAACATAAATAACCTTAAGATGGAAACTAAATCCTATGTGCACAACCAAAAAACCTATGCTACATTATCATGCTACACTAACATGTAATCCCTTTTCCTTCAAATATTTCCGTTCACCTCTAGTTCCTTACCTCCAAATAAATACAGAATCAAGCATTTTATCAAAGAACAATCGGTGAAGGAACATGAAAATTGAAAATTTTAAAGGTAAAAATGACAAAGAAGCACAACTATATTAATGAAGCAAGCAAGGGCTTCCAATAATCTAAAGGCGCTGGGAGCTCGGCGCACTTGACAAGACCCTCTACGAACTCAAACACCTCCTCATATGCGTTCGTCGGAAGAGGGGAAGGCAAGCGGAAAAGCCGATCGAGGAGGGGAGCTCCGGCTGCCGGACGGGAGAAGCTCGTGTAGCAGCGGCCTCGTGGGAGTCGGGATTGCGATGAGGATCTTGACCTCAAGCCGAAGCCAGGATTGGGGATTGGAGATGACGATAAGAAGAGGGCGTGGTGCGGTCGCCGATCAGGAGTGCCCAAAGGCCATGAGGGCTGTGGCACTGCGCCTGACACTTAAATAATGAAAGCACAAGGGTTCCTTGGTAAAATACAGGGGCCCCGTACTGACTTTTCTGAAAACAAATGACTTTATTTGTAAAAAGAATAAAGCTTTATAGGGTTAGCTGGGCTTGCATCTGCAGTGCTCTCGTAGCCCTTTTGCCCCAACCCCGCCCTCCGCTTTCCTCCTCTCCGGCACCGGACGTGAACGTGTTCGGCTTTCCTGACCGGCTACTGATACCATGCCCTCTGCGTCTCATCCTATCCAACCCCAATCCACACCACGGCCGGAGGTCATGGCTTAATTCCACCCTGCACCCGCCCCTTCCTCTTCCGTGATCGGCGACTCCCTCACCGTTTCCTCGCTTCGCCACCTCGTCCTCTCATACTCGTCATCTCACTTCCAACTCCTACTAGGTCGCGAGTTAACGACCTTCCAGCCGGCTGCCGCGGCGTCCGTGTTGCATTCCTTCGCTCTCCTCTCCTCCTTGGACCTCGTGCAGCTCCCCTCCCAGTTCCCTCCAGGACGCAACCTTCTACCAGAGGTCTGCAGTAACCCCTTTTCCTTGTCGCTGACTCCCTCCATCGACGCACGCGTCCGACGAGGTGCTTGAGTCGTCGAGGATCTTCTCAGGTGCCCGGAGACCTGACTAGAATTCTCGGTGCCTTCAGATTGAGGTAAATCGCTTTATTATTTTCGGTACTCTCTTGATTTAGATGTTAAAACTTGACATTTTTTTTCCTTTACAATTTTCAAAGTTCCTGTTTTTCCTCTTTAATTTTTTTTTCCTTTCATGTTTTATTTCGGGGGAAGGAAGTAGCGGTGAACATAAATAGGTTGATTCGAAATAAAGGAAAACTACGTTATCTTCTTTACATCTACTTTCACCAATATTGTGACTTGAATGGAACATAAAAGTAGTTAATGTGTGCTTATTAGAGGATCGAAGTTCCTTTTGTTTTACAAATAACATTAGTGTTTATTAGAATGAGCGTGAGTGGGTGATCATTTGGTCATTTCTTATTGAGCGTGAAGTTGTTGGTACCATGAGCAAAGAACAATAATGATGGCTCTTTCAGAATATGGCCCTTTTAAAGGATCATTCTACCATTTTCCTGTACAATTTGCCTATTCTTTTATTACTTTGGGAGCACAAGGCATTTAGATGCAACAAGAAGGTAAAGCATTTTGGAAACTAAACTAGTGAAGACTAGCTCCACAATGAGATTGGAAGAGGGTGTGTTCAGAGTACTTTAAGTGGTTGCTGATTATTGTAAAGGCTGCCATTCCGTTAGAGCTTATTTCCATTGTCCATTTTGGTATGGTTCTTTTGGATTGATAGGGGCTCATTGGTGGAGGACAGGATGGTGTAGACATCCATCTTGCTAAGGATATTGATGCTATTCAAGTCTTTGTAAAGATTAGTGTCACTCTAGCTTTCTATACACAGCCACATCTCAAATCTCCTGCGATCCAATTGCCTCGATCTTTGATATTGAAGAGGCAGCAATGAGGAGATTGGGTGGACCTAGTAGGTAATGAATTTAATGAGTCTTTGTTGAGGAGCCCCTCAATGGGGATGTGGACCTCAAATATCTTGATTGCTGAGGATGCACTCAGATTTGAGGGGCATATGGATGTCAAGATGGACAATCATGATTGTTCTAATGACGGTTAAGTTGTTGGAGGTGAGTTTGAGGATGATCATCTTGAGGCAAGTGAAGGAACACTTATGGCGGTTGCTCTTGGTGCGGCCTCCTTTTTGGTTTGGGGTAATTGAGATCTGTTGCAAAATTATATCTGTTGCTTGAGATTAGCTGTCGAGAGGTGAAGGAGATGGAAGAGAGGAGGGTAGTGCATAGGAAGAAAGAACAGCTGGAGGCAAGTGGCAAAAGTGTTATTGCATGCTGGAAACCTTTTCTCAAGTGGGAATAGGGAAGAATCTTGCAATACCAAGATTTTTTTCTTCAGTTGAGAAGGAGAAATTTTGTATTAGATTTAATTTTGTTGCATTCTTAGTAATATTTTGATTGTTAATGAGAGGGTATTTTCTAGACTTCTTATTGACCATTTGTAGGTTTCAGTATAGTAAATACACATTTTTTCCTCTCAATTAATGTTGTCTCATTGGTTGGACTTGGTTTCTCAGAAGCAAAAGATCAGATCAGCTATTGTGTCAATTGTTTTGCTGCCTCCTTTTAAACATCTTGTGCTTTGCAAGTTTGTCCACTCTTTGCTGTCAACAGAAAAATCTTCCCCTGCCATGGAACCTAACATAATGAAGCTCCTGGAAGAGGATGAGGTATCGATTTTATCCACCTATACCTTGATTTGTTGATAATGTGCGTAGCTTGCTGCTGGAATTTGTGAGGCTGTCTTTGCCTAATGAAGAAAAGAGAGACATTTATGATTGCATTTGCAGGATGAGAGCATGCACTCTAGTGCTGATGTAGATGCCTTGTCAGCAGCATTGAACCGTGATATTGGCGGTGATCAAGCCATGGTTGGCCCGCCCTTGGATCCCGATGCAGGTGGGTCCCTTTCCTCTTTTTTGGTACTGGCATCTTGGCCTACGTGACCAAATGCTTCATTCTATCCCGATGCTACTTGCATGTTCTTGTTTCAGTTCTCACATTTTGAGATGGACCTGTGTGCTATCACTTAAAGTAACATTTAGGAAACTTCTAATGAATCTACTCAGAACATAAGATTTGTACTGTGTAAAGAGATACTCATATTAATACTTAAACTGGGTTTAGGTAGCAGCAGTGTTGATTTCCAAAATACTTATGTGGCAGATATTTGTTGCAAAGTGATCTTTGGATGTAGTTCATTTACCAAGGGTAAAAGTTGTGAATAAGATGGCAGTCCTAGTAGTCTTTCAATTCTTTAATCTTTCTATGTCAAAAGACCACTTAACAAATTCATATTCTTGGTGTTCCTAGATCATAGATGGTCATGGTTTTGGATTTGAAAGGGGTAGGATGAATTGATTGTTTTTGGATGCAATGTTAGCCCTTGAGTTGCATGCTGCAGAGTAGTCTGTAATTCTTGGGGTGTGAGCACCAAGTACCACTGCAAAATGACTCTTTTAGGATTTTCTGTATAAAGATTCGATTTGGTCACAAGAAAAAACTCAACATTGTGAGAAATTTAGTAAATATACACTTCATTCCTTAAGGATCTCACCCATTATTGGAAGCATTTGAATGTATGACATTTCTCTGCATGGAGGCTATTTGAGTTCGAGACAAGTGCTCTTCAGTAAGCTGTAGGACATAATAGAGTTTGAGTGAATCATTTAACTATAAGTTATTAGATTAAGAATTTTCTGAGAAAGAACTGGCACAACGCCTCCTGACAAGGTGATGGAAATTTTTTATTGAATTAAGAGATTATAAACATTAGATAATTTGATCTCTTTTATAGATCATAGCCTAAATAAATTAGGAGATAATCAACGGTTTGTGTAGCCATAAATCTGGCTTCTCTGATTTTGTCAGTTTTATTGGAGTATTCAACTTGATCCCTTTTCTCAAATATATTGGTAGATCTAATTTTCAAGATCATACAGCAGATTACCTATTTTTTAACTTCTATCATAGTTATGTGTTCATCAGGTGCGCCAATGCAAGCAGGCAGTTCAGCATCTGAACAGGTAATTAGACAGTGGAAAACGTCCAGTGAAATAGGAAATGACCAGCATATTGAACAAAAAGAACAAAACCAACCTTTACAATCATCAGAGCAGCATTCATCTGGAGTTGAATTGGTTCAGACAAATTCTGCTCCTCAATCTCGAGTGGAGCAGTTCAATAATCTATCAGAACAAGACTAGATGACTCTTCGGCAAGAGGTTTCAGACTCAAATAACAGTCAGCAACACTCAGAAGCTAATTCACTTAAACCTGTTGAAAAGCAACTGGTAAAGAAACCTGAGCAAAGTAATATGCCAGACTCAGATACAATTGAGGACACAAAACAAGATGTTGCCCAGCATTCTGAGAAGCAGCAGCAGCAGCAGCAACACATTGTCCAGCATTCAAGCAATCAACAAACACCAAACACAGCAAATGCTGCTGTTCAACCTTCTGAGAACCAACAACACATAATGCAGCAATCAAATAGTCAGCAAACACCCAGTTCTAGTCAATCAAACACAGCGTTAAGAAAGACTAAAGCTGCTTCCTCCATACCTTTCCATATGCTGATTCCAATTCTACGGCCTCACCTTGACAAAGATAGGTCCATGCAGCTACAGTCTATTTTTACTAAACTTAGGGTATGTGATTCTTTGAGCAATTCAAATATTTTTTATTTAATACAAAACCATTAAAAAAAAACTGGTGTTACAGAACTTGTATATGTTGGCTGAATAAAGCTTTTATTCAATACAAAACCATAAAAAAAAAAAAAACTGGTGTTATAGAATATGTATATGTTGGCTGAATAAAAAAATTGCAGGATCAACATCCTGGGTTTTTGCTGGGAATGCAATAGGATAGTTGACTTAGATTTTAGAATTGGGGGAGGTGAAGCTAGTAGGAGAGGATACAATACTTGGTGAAATCCAACATGATATGTTTTTTCTTCTATCAATAATTGCTGCTTAGTCT
>JBAMHZ010000117.1:5437878-5455505 GCA_037177395.1 Alpinia galanga
AGGATGTCGCCGACACGGTACCGGTTCAGACCGGCGTAGGTGGTGATCACCAGCTCGTACTCCTTCCCAAGCTCCACTTGGGCTAAATCCACCAGCTTCGGCGAGTGGCCGTGGCCGTGGAGCAGGAACTCGAAGTATGCCATGTTGGGCATGATGGTGTAGGAGACCTCGGAGGGGTTGCACACGGGCTTCAGGTTGAGCCCGAAGTAGCATTCGGAGGAAGCATACATGGTGCAGGCCATGGGGAGGCCGCCGCTGTAGTACTCCAGGGTGGGGATATACTGCGCCATGGCCCCCGTCACGATCACGTCCAGGTACTTGGTGTTGGGCCAGATCCGGGTGATGATGCCCGCCCAATCCCCCTTGGCGCACTCGCCGGCCACGAATCGGGCCAGTTCCGGGTCCGGCTGGGCCAGGAGCTCGCCGACAGCGGCGCGGATTGAACGGTCGGTGGCCTTGGCAGTAAGCACTCCGCTCGCGATGTCGTGTGACAGCTCCTGCCAGTGGAGCTGGAGGAAGCGGATGGCGCGGAGTAAGCCGGAGGCGAAGACGGCACCCACGCGGAGAACGTCGAGGCGCTGGAGCAGGCCGCAGAGCATCTGCGCGTACATGCTCTGGAACGCATCGGAGCAGAGGATCGCTGCGGTCGGGCTGGTGTAGACGTTGTAGGGGTCGTAAGGCCGGTCCTTGAAGTGATCGCTTTTGTAGTAGCTCGTCAGCACCGGACGTGCCGTCAGCCCGCAGGGCGTCCTGGTCTCCGACTTCACGAATAGGAAATAGAGCCCCTTTCCTTTGTCCAGCCCCGGCATGTACCTGCCATCAAAGGGAGGATGATTAAGAGGTGATGTTCAAGATTATCCCTTTAAACAAAAAAAAATGGTGAAGATACTCACAGGTTCATCACCGGCATGAGAAGGCTGTAAAGGAGCTGCCTCCGATCGAGCTCCTCTTTGATCGTGGGCATCAGCTTCCGTTCTCCGGCAGACGTCCCCGAGCTTAATGAATTTAAAACCAAATAAGATTTTGGTTCCTATAATCGACAACACTCCTTGAACAAGATAAGAAGATAATTTAGATGTACCTGGTGAGGAACTCGGATATGGGATGGGCGGAGAGGATGGCGGAGCGGTCTCCATTGGCAATCCTCTGAATCTCCGGCTGTAGGTCCTCGTAGGTAACCACGGGGACCTTGGCCTTGAAGGTGGCGCGGTCGGTCTCGCCGCCGAGCCCGTACCTCCGAAGGTACTCTGTCTTAGCGTTGCGCGTCAGTATCTCCTCGAGCACCTTCTCCTGCACCGCGTCGGCGTTGACGGTCATTTCCTCAATGAACCTCAGCTTCTCGGCGTCTTTCTCGTTTGCCGCTGACCCCAGCTTACCCCCGTTCTCGGTCGCAGCAGGCACCACGGTCTCCACCGCCATTGTCAACGCTCTAATTCACTTCGCTTCCGGCGATTGCAGTGGAGATGGAGAAAAGCTAGCGAATAGCACGGAAAGCTCGGGAAAGAGGAGGATGAGGGACGCCAAGACCACCGCGAGCCTTTTATAGGCGAAGCCCGGGGCGCCAGTTCGGCCGACGTCCACCAGAAAGGGGGGGGCGGTGGAACCACGTCAGGGCGTGTAACTCCAAGCAGCGACACCGTGGGCCGCGCGGTCGCGGCGGCATCCATACATCTACCCAACACGTGGGCCGCGCAACCTCTCGCCACGTCAGCGCCTTCTATCCACGCGTCCTGTCTCAACTGGCCCAACGAAGCGCAACGCTGTTACCACGCCGCCGCCGGCCGCTGCTTCGATATCGTCTGCCATATCGACGACATACGGTTACTGAGAGTTTGCGTCCCAAAATCTCTTCCGTTGTTTCATTTGTTATCCAAATGATTCTCAACTCACGTCTGCTATCGAATATAGATTCTGCTCGCAGAATACTGAATTCTTGCAGTAAACTGTGTTTTCTTTGAATCGAGTTTCCTCTAATTAAGATTCTGCGGATAAAAAAAATTAAAAGATGCATGGGGAATGTGCGAAATTATCTGGGAGAACGCTAGCATGACCTCCTGCCAATCTTGCGACTTGCAGAGACATGTTATTATCCATTAAAGAAACTCCAGGCATGAAGATTTGGATCTTGTGTGTGACAAGGTATATATTTCCGGGTGCGAGTCTAGGGAATGCTTACAAGGTCGAAGAATATGTGCTAATGCTCAGTGGAAAGGAACACTAGCGGCCATGCATGCAGACTGATATCTTCTTCATGATCAGTTCCATAGCCAGAAAGAATTCATTTAACCAGACTGATATCCAATTTCTATATCTTATTTGATCCAGAGGTGCAACAGCTCGACTGATGTACTTCTCCGTGTCCCTTTATTCCAAGCCCTGAGCCTAATGGTCCATGTCCACAGAGATACCGCATGAATGGTGAGACAGTGATTCTGAAATGCAAAAGCAATATCCCCTATTCCATGCCTGTCATGGCCGTTAGCATGAATAATTCCATGTACAATTAGTGGTAATTGTTTAATCATTCTTGGTTTCTTACTTTTCTCCACAGGTGCTGAGCGTCACGGTCACCGATGTGCCAGCTGAACACTACGGCGTACGACATGTTGCAGTGGCTGCCTCCGGAAGGAGGGTTCAAAATGAGAGTCACGCATTGGGGACGATGAGAGACTGCTTCTGTACGCTCCTAGATATCTATATACTTTCAGGTATATCATTGAAGGCCTTTTTTATCTCATCAGTGTCTTGCATGATCAGTTTGTGCTTATCCACTTGGGAATCGATCACCATCGAGTAATAAATATATATAAGTTGGTGAGGTGCGTGGACGAGCCATGCAAAGCTAACCGATTCTTGCCTCATTCTCATTTTATCAGCACCAGCGAGAATCGACTAATGAATAAGCACACAGATATCGAGAAGAAAATAATGAGAAGAAACATGGAATTTTTGTCGTAAGGTATATCATTGACTCAACGTGAGTCGCAAGATCTGATATAAAAGAAAGAAATATACATACGCAGAGAACTTTTCCCAACGAGTGATAGGGAGTTTTATGGAATTCATTATGGGAGTGGATCGATGGAGAATTAATGGTGGGGTTGGCTTTTATCTTTCGGGTAAAAGTCACCTCAGAAAAGTGGTTTTGCGTTGGTGGACTCGAGTTGTGATTCCCGACGTGTCGAGTGGGGAAGGAACTGAACTCCATATGCCAGGGAGGTAGAGACAAAATAGCAGGAATGAGCTGCTGCTGCTGCTGCGTAATAGTGCGAGATGGTGTGAGTGCATCAGTTCCTTTGCTACTCCCATTGTATAAGCACTAGCAAGCATCAGTATTCGGTGCTTTGGGTTTTGAGGAAAACACTGGCCGGTGGCATTGGCAATGGCATGCAGGATGCCTGGATGGAGCAGTGAGCTGGTGGAGTTCAATCAGAAAAGGTGACAATAGACGAGGGAAGCGTTGGTGAACCAAGTGCCATTGCATTTACTTTTGCTGTTGGATCATGTTGTGGAGTTACTGGAAGCAGCAATCTTATGCTCCTCACTGACCATTGAATACAACAGCACTTTGGCTCACATTTAATAATTAATTTTTGATATATACATTTTTTTGTTTTAACTGACAGTTGAATTTTGCTAGACTTGTACGTTGTGTTAGTTCGTTGAAATAGTAATTTTAAATCTTACAAGTACTTGTTCAATTAAATATTACTATATTTGATTACCTCTGGTTTGACTCATCTTACAAATAAGCCAAACCAGATAGACTTAATTGATGAGTGGTCGGGTCATGTTGACCTAAGCCACCTTGGGTCATTCCGCATGGAGCCCTCACTTGTAGAATTTTACGTTCCAAACTTCCCCAAATAATCTCTCTTTGCCTCCAATTAATTAACAAAATGCACTTCGACATTTGTGTTATCTAGTCCATTTCAAAATTCAATTTATCAATACCATTTTGTTGGGCATTAATTGTAAATTGATTTTTAGTTATTGAAATAGAGAAATATGTTTAACAAAAAAAAAAAATCACCCTACCTACCTCTTTAGTCGTTACATTTCTGTTTATTGCAGTCGTGTTGAATTTGACATGCTCCTATAAATCTTCGCTTTGTGGCCCTCTCTCCCCCAGCTCTGTATGTGTAGCTGGTGTACTTCTGCAATGAATTCAAAATGACATTGTTTTTTTAGCATAAATTTATTTACAACCACCAAGAAATGTGCACTATTTCTTGTCTATCGGAAAGATGTAGATTATTTTGACTACGTGCCTTTGATACTCGAAAAAAGAAAACAACAACATGGAGGGAGCCAATGATGAAATCCCACGGGGAGATTCAGTTTGGATGCCTCAGGAGAGAGCAGATGAATATATTTTCTGGTGTGCCTCAGGGCAGAGACTTCTGGGCATCTATAATACGGTTCATCAATGCAATCTGATTCAGCAAATCCCTGATCCTCTGTAATATGAAAAAGATAGATTAGCATGGTCTTTTGGCACCAAGGAGATCAAACGAGCATCATTTATATATCAAAAATTATCCTTCTAGGGAATTCTGTATCATATTGTTGTTAGTAGTAGTAAAGAAGAACTAAAGAAGCACAACTATACACATCTAAAGAGAGCAGTGAGAGAGAGAGTTCATCAGTCCAGAACGAAAAGAAACAGAAAATCATCAATGAGTTTTGTGTATCAGAGGAAGTTCCTGTTAAGTATTAAATATTAAAAAAAAAAAAAAAAACTTGACTCGATGAAAAAAAAATTGAAGAACTGAATCTCTAAACACGAAATAAGAGTGTTGAGTTAAAGTCAGATTAGGTTCAAACTAAATTCATTGGTTAGGCACGGAGAAAAGAAATGCATAGGTTCAATCCAAGGTCAATTTAGACGTGATTTGGCCAAGTTATAGCCAAACCAAATTTTACATAGTTTAAGCCGGTTCAATCGGATTTAAAATGAATTAGGGTATTTTTGGCCTCTTTCCTCTTTTCTCTCCACGTACGCAGTAGCCACATCCGCACTCCACGGATGCTTCCACACGCCAGCCCTTCTCTCCTCCCTTTCTTTCTTCTTCTTCTCCTTCCTTCTCCTTTCTTTTTTCTGTTTTCTTCTCTTTACCCTCACCTCCTTCTCCTTTCTCAAGAGGAGCAAGGAGCAAGGAGCAAGGAGCAGCAGCCCTCTTCTAGGGCTTTATTTCCACAACAAGAACAGCCCCCATTTTGCCTTTCCCTTGCTCTCCTTGCATCACAGTGGCATCAGCGGTTAACTCCGAGGCTGCTGGTGAGACGGATAAAGTCTTCCTTTTCCTTTCTTTCTCTTCTCCTTCCCTTCTTTTATTTATTTTATTTTTGTCCAGATCAAGCAAATCAGTAACGTTTCCTGTTGTTCGATTTTTATTTTTTTTTTGTTTTATTTTGTTCTTTTCTTTGCCAACAATAGTGAGCTTTGTTGTTGTGGTCGTAGTCGCTAAGATCGAAAGAAAGAGCCACTAGTTCTCCAATTGCCCAACCAAGAAAGATATCAGATTTTCCCCGTTTTCAACTTGTTGGCATTCTCATTTAATAAGGTCACCATTTTTCCAATGACGAATTAAGAGTAAGGATCAATAATTGAGTATTTGTGATATAGATAAATAACTTATTAATTTGGATCCCTCGTCTCGCCGGATAAAAGAAAAGTTATAAGATACATATTTTGTTTTATTAGATTTCTATTAAGGTTGGGTAAAAAAATTTGTTATAAATAGTAATAGGTGTCAAATAGGAATTTAGACTATATCAAAGTAGCAGGATCAAGATTTGATCCATCAACTTTGAATTTTCATATTTTTATGTTTTCATGTTATTACCATTATTTCAAGTTCCTAAGTTATTTTCTTATTGTATTTGTAGTTACGAGTTCGAGTGGAGCACAGTGACCTATTGAGACTCAAAGCTTTTGCTATAAATAGAGATGGATAAATTTTATCTTTCAACTCATTATACATTTCCTTGTGCATTAATAAATAGATAAATGGATTATGTATGCTTGTATAATTGTATTTTCAAAAAAGAGATTAAATGACATTAAAAATAATGAAATGGATTTTAAAATAATTAAACCACTTAAAGATAAATTATTGATTTTACTTCATTTTTCACATACCGGTTTATATGGCTACTAAGTTGCAAGGGTTATTTTAAAATGGATTCTGAATTACTTTTTCGTTGATACTTGACTTTAGATCTGCTGGATCTTTCATACTATTGATATTTGTAGCTTTATATTGTAGAACTTTTGCCTGCAGACTCTATGATGATACCTAGATGAATTAGTATGATTCGTAAAAAGTTGATTTGGGTTGATCGTTTAGATTAACCAATAAGATGTGAACTTAGAATTGAACAATTGTGGTAAAGAGAATTAAACAAGATAAAAAGGCAACTTAGTGCACGAAGCTCCCACCATGTAAGATCCCGAGGAAGGATCTATTGTACGCAGCCTTACCTTATTTTGCAAGAGGCTATTTTCAAAATTCAAACCCTTGACCTCTAGGTACCCTTGACCTCTAGGTCACAAGACAGCAACTTTACTGATGCATCAAGGCTCAAACAAGATGAGGATGTTAAATGTAGAAAATAGAATACTAAAGAGCGAAAATTTTGAGCCTAGTTTTATATCAAAGTATCTATCTGCCCACATGAGTTGTAGTAGTGTGAATCACTCACGGTCAATATTTATTTGTGCGATAGTGCTTTATTATTGTATTCCACTGATGAGGAGACTTTTAGCCTACGTCAAATGACATTATTATACTCTGAGAACATCGGCTCCAGTGATTCACTTAATTGATTTATCAGACTTAGACCATTGCTGACACTTATACATGTTGATGCTCATATGATTCATGATATTTGTCCATGTTGATATTATATTGTTGATGACCTTTATACATATTGATTAACCAATAAAATTAAAGATTTATCTTATGATGACAATAAATGATAATAATTTGTAATTCTAAATTCTATCACACAAAAATACTAGATGATTATAGATATGTAAATATTTATCTATGAGTTCAGAACTTAAAGTTGTAATAAGAAATTGTTACCTACTCTATTTATTTGGCCTCTAATGTAAAATTAAATTCATACATATCTTTCCTCATTACTCACTTAGCAATTTATGCTTACTATCTACTTTCCTTGACCTCCAATTTTGCAAGCACAAACATCATTTTGATATTATAGTTGTTTCATCTTATACATAGAGTTGCTCAATCCTGATTTGGTATTTTCGCTTCATTTCATTTCATCTTTCATTTTTACTATTTTGTTGTACTTGTAACAAAAGATGCATAAACAAACATATAAAATTCATTGAACTTTCTTGGTTATGTTGGTTATATGGTTCAGAGATCTCTTTTAATATATTTTCCCCGAGTGGGGTACTTCCTAGTGAACGGGAATTACACCCCGAGGCCATGATAGTTCCAGTGTTAAAATGTTTCCTCATCATAAAAGTGAATTTTATTGGCAATACTAACAAGGTAGAGTGATTGAAGTGGATTTATATAGTTACTAATTCAGTAGACAACTAGGTAATTCATTATCCATGAAGAAGGTAAACTTATACAAGGCCTTTCTCCTTAATCCCAACCAAGCAGATACATTTTATCCTTCGAGGCATAACGAAACAGAGGTTCTGAGAAATCCCAAAACAATGCACCAAACCATATCTCAATCAGAGGTAACCAAAATGTAGAAACATCACGTCTAGGATTGGCTTGAGCGAAAATTGACGTCAAGGTAAATTATCAGGGAGCAAAGATTTGTTTAATTGTATAAAGGAGAAGACCAACTCACCTGATCTTTCTCTTGATCTAAGAGGAAAAGCAGCTCCTTCTCTCGTCTGTGCCCCCGTCTCATAAAAATCAGAGCGCCGACGAGTCCAGCCACAACTGCAAACGACCAAACTCCGACGGACAAGCAACCTAACCCACTTCCTTCATTTTCCCTGAAAAGAGTAATTTTTGCATGTATCGCCTGGAGACCCGACCCAATCAACCGCCACGCGGACTCCGAGAGCAGCCCCCATCGAGCAGGAACGATCTCACTGACCACCTCCTCCCCTGCGGAACCAGATGGCGGCTCCTCGACGACGCTATCCTGGTCTTGGGGAGGAGGGAAAGGGGCTAGGGTTGGAAGGGGGTCAGGGAGGAAGTGGAGTCCCTCATGGAGGCTCGGAGGGAAGATGGAGCGGTCGTCGTCCGAAGAGGGGCCCTTCGCTACCATATCCCACCCTCTTCGGTCCTCCACGAATCGGGAATGCGCAACCACCTCCAAGCTGTCGGCCTCTCCGGCAGAGCCGTCGGTCTCGTTGAAGGGGAAAGGCGTCGCCTCAGTCGAGGCGTCCATCGCTAGTGCGGCCTGTGTGGTTTGACTAAGGCAGACAGGACGATAATCCTGGTCTTGGACAGGAGGGGAAGGAGCTAGGGTTGGAAGGGGATCAGGAAGGAAGTGGAGTCCCTCATGGAGTCTCGGGGGGAAGATGGAGCAGACGTCGTCCGAAGAGGGGCCTGCCGCCACCCTCTCCCACCCTCTCCGATGCTCCACGAATCGGGAATGCGCGACCGCCTCCCAGCCGTCGGCCTCTCCGGCAGGGCCGTGGGTTTCGTCGAAGGGGAAAGGCGTCGCCTCAGTCGAGGCGTCCATCGCTGCTGCGGGCTGTGGGGTTTGGCTAGGGCAGGCTATGTTGCAGGAATTGCTACATCATGTCCAACGTCAAAAAGGATAATATCAATAAATTATTCGAATATGAGTATTTAAAAATAAAATTATTTGAATATATCTATTTAAAGATTAATTATTTGAATATGCATATTTAAAATTAGAATATGTATATTTAAATATTAGGGATCTTTTGCTAGACTATTGTGTAAAAAGACGATTCGCTCGCCTTCAATGCTCCCTATCAACCGGTCCTACAACCAATACGAAGGAGGTAAATCATAATAAGCACTTTATACCCAACCAAAGCTAACGCGGCAGGAGAGTAAGTCTTGACATTGTAGAGTATAACGTCCTCATCATAGTCGATTGTTTATATCATCCCTCTTGCCGCAATTGTAGCAACAATTGACCCAAACACAACCACAATTTGACTCCGACAATGACACAATCATGATCCAACTGCATCACAGTTAAGATCTAACCATAGCCCCAATCATCACAATGTCGAGTGACAATGATATTATACATTTTCAATTACTATACATTCCTCGTTCGCATGGCATACAAAATACAATCGCCTTGGATATATATAAAATAAAAAATATATTTAAAAAAAATAAACCTTTATTAAATTTTAAAATAAGGATGAAATACAAAATAAAAAAAAAAGGTCCATAATTTACCATTCAACCTCCTAGTGCCCATATTTTGGACACCAATGGAACACATTTACAAATCTTCACATTTTATGCTGCACAAATGATATACAACAGAAAATGTGAATTGCCTGACTACAATTTAAGAATAATACATAAGTGAAATGCAATCAAGAAGCATGAACCAGCACACTAATGTCAAGACAACAAATACAGAACTACGACAGGGTTGAATAATGTTACAGCAGAGTATGTTTAAGATAATCCTAGCCTTTTTGTTGAACTTTCTTCAAATCTGTGGATCCTAAAAATGCAGCGCATACTCCATGTTCTATGCTCTGACCCGAAAGGCATTGCCAGCAAAAGACCATACTACTGCTTATCTGCTTCTTTAAGTTGGAGAAACAATGGTGGCTTTTCGTGATGATCTCACATGTTATGCGGTGTCGGGAGCAGCTTTGGAATCACTGTTTATGGCTTACTATTTTTAGCAGCTGGGATGTCGTGGTTGTGTTTTCCCTCATAAGACGTAATTACAGCCTTCGGGTCTGTCGGAGATCTTTCAATGTGTTTTCTCACACTGCACCCAGCATAAGTGCATTTATAGTAGCTCCTGGATTGAATAAGTTAAGTGTCAAGCCACATGAACTTTTGTATAGTGACAGCGAAACAGTGAGATCAGAATCTTTTGATCCAAGTTAATGATAGATCTAGCGACAAAGATAACACACAGATGGTAATTTAAAAAGAACTTCAACGGATCTTTCATTAAAAACGATCATGCTCATAACTGAGATTAGTAGGTGATGTAGACAATAAATTCACAAACAGACCCAAATAAATTTTGCTAAAATGGAAAATAAATTACCAAGAGAGAATGAAGCTTCTTTATAGGTCCTAACCCTGACATTGTCATCCTTTGTCAATTGATCTTTCAGTTTAACAAAAAAATTTGGTCCTCTTTGTTTGTTTTGTAAATTTGTTTATCTCAATGCTACATCAATAGGCTTTCTGAATTCTAATCCCTTAGAAAGAAAAAACGTATACATGGTCTCCTTAAGTCCTCACACATTAGCAGGAGCCCTCTCAGCACAAGATTCTTTATTGATCAATTTAAACCTAACATTTCCTATCTCATCCAATCAATAAAATACTTAATATCAAGAGACAAGATTGACAATATACAAATCTCATTAACTTTGTTTGATTCATGAAACATAGGCTTTCTGTCTGAAGATTATGGGAAGTACATTGATAGAGTAAAAACGTTGGGAGATAAAGATTCATACATAGTAAAAACAATAATGGAAATTTGAAGATTGGTACTGAAATATTGGGATTGTTCCACTAATATACACGTCCATATTGTCAAAAGGCATTTGCATGATCCCCGTGGAATTGTTCATGAAATAACAATATACCAAAGATAAATTTTTGAAAGGATTAATCCGAGAACTTATCTAGACTCAAATAACAAGCATAGAGGCAAGTTTGATCAAATAAGCAAATCGCTGATTTTCCAGGTCTCTTTCTCTATTGGTAGCTTAATATTTTTCAGGCTTGTTAATAGGATAAGACAACTTTCCAACACAATTGCAACCTTCTATAACTAATATGCTATCCTAAATTACTAGAGAGAAGTGAAAATAAGACAAAAATATACATGCAAAGCATGCAAATGAGTATGACAATATTGTAAAAACGTACTCTAAGATACTACCTTGGATTAGGATTTCCTTTTACTACTTTTTGCCCATATTTGCGCCATTTGTAGCCATCATCAAGAAGATCAACCTCACTTCTTGTCTGGACGATGATCCTAGGTTCATTTGAAGTCTTTTGAGAAGATGCTGTCACGTTCCTACAGATCAGAGAAAGACAATTACACCATTTGAAAACAACATAAATGTTGAAAAAACATTTAGTAGCTTCTCAAGTATACCTTCTTTTGGGATCACACTCATCCTCATCTTCCTCATCCGGCCTACTTTCAATTACCTCTTCACCATCACTAGATCCAGAAACTTGTTCTGGTGAACCATAGCCTGCTTCTTGATCTTTAATGGAAAACAGAGCAGTGGTTTCACTGTTTGGTTTGCTGAAATTATCATGACAACCAAGAAAACCTGGTTCCAGATTGTCAATGTGCCCATTAGTCTCATTCAATCTACTAGAATTACCTTCCTTGGTGCGTTTATTTGGTTTAGGGAGTTCATGATTATGTTGGCCCTTATATGTTATTTCAGTTACTTGACCATCAATTGAACGCTCTACCTTTTTCTTAACTGGACATTTTGGATGAGTGCATTTGTAATAGCTCCTAGGATATTCACTCCCTTTTACAACCTTCTGCCCATACTTCCGCCAATTGTAACCATCATGAGAAGGTTTGTCAACAACAGTTATATTAGGTTGAGAGTTTTGATTAAAAGTTTGTGAACCTTCCTCAGATTTTGTAGTAGAATATGTAGGTTTAGGAGGACTCTCCTGGATTGGTTGTGATGAAAAATTTGTCATTTCTTTTGAGAAAGGTGAAGGTAGCTCTGCTTTGGTCAGCATACTAAATGGAGATTGTGCAGCCTGGGCAGTGACTTGAGCAAGAGCCTCCTGGTGGGACATTGCAAAATTACCCTATGGGGATTCAAAGGAAAAGAAAATTTGAAGGAATTAATTCAAAAGCTTCTTGGTAATATTCTGAAATTGAATCAAACATACTTCAAAAGTATCTTAATTTTGAGGGGAGGGGATTTTGAGATGATAAACAGCAAAGTGCAATTAGGTGGAACTAAAAATCCCAAAAAAAAATAAAAGCATATTGCAATCAAGCAAAGAAAATCATCAAGTTACATCATCATAAAATGTTCTCTTCATACCAGTACAAACTTAGAGTTATTGGCTTTCTACAAATGATTTAACATTATTTGTTCAAGGAAATGTTAAGTGTTAAAGGTCAAAAAATCTATATTCCAGATTTTGCTTTTATAGTCAGATAAGTAAGAAAAAAAAGAAAAGGAATCAAAGGAAGTAAAAATCTATTTTGAAAATAGTGGCCTCTAGGCTGAATTAAACGAGCTGCTAATTTGGTCCATTCGATATCAAATATTCACATGAAATATAATGAGTTAAATTTGATAGGCCTATTGCAAGTGTAGAAGTAACAAAGGTTGCTTCCTCAAAACATAGAAGTTTGATATAACAACCAACACAAAGCAAACCATGCATCTTCTTAAGTTTGTTCATCTTGTCATCCTCTGATAAAAAAGACACTTTTTCTTCTTTTTTATCGGTGCTACTTCTAGATGCCTAAGGGTGAAATCCTCACAAGATATTTGTTTTATTAGCAATAAGTACAGGGTATCCTAAATGTCTTTCTTTTGCCTACATTAACAGTATTTGTCACTATGCCACAATTATAATGTTAAAGAATGACATTGACTGCCATGCTTTTGCACTCAAAGTCATGGTTCATCATTATGATGGAGACTATGAATGTAAAGTTCCTTCAACTTTAATTCCTTGTTCGAGCTTAATCTGTTAGCTGTAATCACCTTTTATTCCTATGCCATAAGATAAAATTAAAAAAATCATTGATTGATCATGCAGGATCAAATTGTCTGTTTCTTAGTACCTTGATCAAATTTTATCTGTTTTCTCATCAAATTCAGTGCAACAAGTCAAGAGTTCTACATCAGTGAATCAGACCATGTTATATAACTACGTGACACAATGACATGCCGGTGATTGTTTCTTAAACTAGCACAGTGTAAGTGTAACAGAGACTGAAACATTTAGGTTCATAGATACCTAAGAGTTTGGGCACTTGGAAGGTGAATATTGTTGCTATCCACTAACTATGGCTTGCGACTAAAGAACCATACACGATAAGTGATGCACAACTAGTACACAATTGCATTTACCAGTCAGCCATTGTCTAGTAGCAACAATTAAATTATTATTTGTCTGTTTGAAAGATATATATTTTAGTCCAAATTGACAGAATCATAGTACAATGAAAAAAAAAAGAAGCTTTGTTTCCACTAAACTACTCTCCGCATTCAAAAGTTGTAAATATCAGCAAAAAGATTGAAAAAAAACAGATCCATCTTCATCTGACGGAGATTGATAAAGAGTTTCTGCTTCTCTCTACATGTGAAATCGTTGGTTCATAGCCAATCAACTATAAATAACCCAGCATCTATTAAATAATTAAAAACCTCCAAATTGAGGTATTTGGTAATTTCAATACTGAATTTAACACCTATTCCGGACTACCTAGGCACCCAACTCCATCGACCGACCAACAATTGCAGAAAAATTTTCATAAAACAGATATTTAGTGAATCACATACCAAGGCAGAAGAAAAGAAAGAAGGAGAGTCGAGCAAGCCAGCAGGACTCAACCCAGGAGGCACAGTGAAAATCTGTGGGTGGTTAATCGCCAGGCTTGGGGGCTGATTGTGCCTCGAACGGACCAAACCGACACCACTCTCCTCCTCGCCATCGTTCGAGAGTTTCTTCGCATCCTTCCCCTGCTCTTTCGTGGCTCCTCCTGTCCTCCTCGCCACCGCCACCGGAGAATTAATCGCGCCAACAAGAAGCTGAGTGAAGGAGCGACACTCCGAGTCGGGGTCCTCGGCGAAGAAACTCGACACCAGCGTCAGCGGTCCAGGGCTCAGCTCCGAAGCGCCCCCGCGGAAAAGGCTCTCGAAGGAGGAGCGGGGAGGGAGGGTTATGGTAGGCCGCAGTGGCGCCCCCGCCCTTGGGGCAGCTGCCGCTTCTTCTCCGACGACATCTCCGCCACCTCCTCCCCCATTATCCTGCATCTGATTCGTACCAACCAAACCTCTCTCTCTCTCTCTCTCTCTCTCTCTCTCTCACACACACACACACACACACAATAAACACACCCACTTGCACTCACAGAATTAAATATAAATGGCAGCTACAAATAAAAAAGATAATATGTGGATAAACTAAACTCCCACCAAATTATCTAGCAATTAGGGTAAAAGAGAAAGTTGACTTCCACTGTTTCATTAATGGCTGTTCTTCCCAGTTGCCACTGAGTTGCCGTGTACAAGGACTGGCTTACCATCCTCTAATTCTTGCAGTCTTTATCATGCAATACAAGGTGAATTTCAATCTTTTTCATGCTCTTTGTTTTTCTCTAGCAGACACTAAAAAACTTGTTTTTTCTTTAAATAAAAAAAGTCCCGAAAATATCAGTACAGGAATCAAATCCAAGAGTAGGGACAAAAAATTTATTGTGCAATCTATGTTAGTTGCAACTTTGCTGTGTTTCACAAACGGAGCAGGGAAATTATCCACTACATTTATAGGGAAGGCGAATAAGTAATAGAGGAGGCGAACAACTTACAAATTTTTTGTTTGTGCATCATTGGATGCTAGAGCAAGTGCCCTGCCAAGGAGGACTCCTTGTAGTAGTTTTCAGATTTCACTGCACAGTGAACAGTTTTGACACGTTTGCCATGCTAGAAATTAGAAAAGACTGCAGCAATGATTTGTATCCAGTCCACTTCAATACACATGGATGCCATAACAGTCCATCGAGCACACTTTTCCATTTAAGATGCGTCGAGCTTTCTCTATCCTGGATTTTGGACCATAAGATGGGCAGTAATTTTTGTCTTAAAGTAGTTGGAATCATCACTGACAGTCTTAGCAACGTTAGCGAACATGCAAAGAATCACATACCAGCAAGCATCGCAAAATATTAACATCAGCTCGGTTGGTTTTCAACATTCAATATCATTGCTTGCCCTAAAAAGTTTCAGGAACCATAATCCAAGCGCAAAGGAAATAGCATTGCAAGTTGGAAGATTCATGTTGATGAGAATACCTTCAATACTGTGTCAAAGTACATTTTATTTAGGTAGACCATAGAGAAAAACCACAGAAATTTACTCTCATAGATACTTCTAAGATCTGCAGCTAGCCAAGAGTGTTGCACTTTGTATCGGTACGCAAATTGGTGGACAAATTTATCTAATGATTTCCAATTCAAAAACACTGATTGTATTTGAACACGAGACAACCACCGATATCATCTCAATCAAACAATAAGGATGGCAGTACTGATAAATATTGCTGAACTCAACAGGGAGATATTGCTCACACAAACAATATTTTAACAGAAGACGTCAAGTTTTAAATTTTAATATAAATTAAATCCTATCTGGTCATTACTGACCCCTAAAACTTTAAGCTTTCAGAAAAAATTAAGATCCAATAGACATACCATAAATATATGTCAATCAAACAATTTGGAAGATAGTAGCCAGTAGTACCAATAGCAGTAGCAGCCATAAAATTATATGTCCTCCTCCTGATATGGATAGGCACGAGAGAAGGGGAATTACTCATCCGGCCACTTGGCAGTGAATTGATCGAGATATTGTCATATTGATATTAATGATATTAATTAGGAAAATGTCATTTAGTAACATAGTCTATAATGAGTCTTGGAGGTTTACTTCCACCACTTATTGCAGAATTCAATATGAACCAGTGACCTATCCAGTAGTGTTAAGAAGTTAATCCGAACATCGAGAAATTAGCTGAACATGTAAGTTCAACTCAGCAGCAATCTCTTTTATTCAATTAGATTGGCAAAATATTGCCTGGAGAAACGGTTGCATATGCACTTTTAAGTTTGAACTAGGAAAGGCACAAAGAAAATACGATGAAGCAAGTTGCAAACTGTATCAAATGGGTCATGCACATACCTAAGTGAAAAAAACTACCTGATTATTTGGATCTAGTAAATACTTTTAAAACAATACCAAATAGCAAGAATGGAGATGTTAAACATCCAAAAATTGGAACAGTTCGGTGCAACCAGTTGAAAATCACAAGAATAATTTTCGTGAAATAACGCAATTGGTTGCAAAGGCGAAATGCAAAACCAATCACATAGAACGATTACGCATTCTAGCCGAAAGCTTGGAGGCTCCAGTGCTCGGATGTGGAATGGCGTTCCTCAGCGGCTCGGCGTCAACATTGTTACAGGGATCTACGAGATGGCACAGCGCGATGGAGATCGAGATAACAACAACAAAGCTGAGATGATGCATCAAATTGACGGAATCAAATGCAGATGGAGGAGAAGAGATCGATGGGGGTTGGAAAAGCGAGAGAAAGGACCGACGGCTGAAGAACCAATCGCAGGCCCTGGCGTTCAATTGAACCGAATCTTCGAGTGGGCGAGTGATATCGACCATGTGCATTTTGACCCTTGTAATTTATTAGTTTTATAATCTTGTCTTCCCTTCTTATGTATTTATCGAATAAATTTGAAATACAATTTATACTCGACTTTCAAATTTATTTATTCCTAATAGGATTTTAATTTTAATTCTTTAAATTTATCATCTTAGTATTTTATTATTGTACTGCACTCACATAAGAATATATATTAATTTATTTGTGCATAATATGATTTAGATTGAAATATGCAATATATTTAATAGTGATTTTTTTAAAAAACTCTCTATTTATAAAAATTAATTGAGTGAAATTCAGATATCATAGAATAAATTTAAAAATAAATTAATAAATGGAGGTGCATTGATAAAATATTTAAAAAATAATTAAAAAGGTCGAATTTGGAATCCTAACAAACACGAATATAAATTTATTTAATAAGTGAAATAGGATAAAGTCCAATCAATATTAAATAGTGGTCTTTTAGTCTATGCTCGCAGTAAATTCCAATAGAATAGGTATATTCTCTATGCTATTTGGTGGCTAAAAAACTTTTACAATTTGTCTTTTTTAATTCAGAAATTGTAAAAAAAATAATAATAATAATAATTAAATATTCGTGGAGGACTGAATCCAATCCCACAAATAAAAATTAATAAACAAATAGCATTAGTGTTTAAATTAGCTTATTAATTCTGGAAAATTTCGTGTTAATTTCATATCGACAACTGGACTACACAGTTTTTGAAAAGCCAGCGTGCGTGTACGCGTGGCCACGCCTCGTCGTCCGAATCCTGTATGCTGTTCGTGCACGAACAGCCGTCATCCCATGCCCGGCCTACCATTCCGCATTGCCCGGAAGAGCAAATCGAAGCCGTGGTTAGCGTCTCCTGAGCGGGTCGAATTAAGAGTCCGTGTCTCGCCGATGCAGCGAATCAAGATTCGTTTGTCTCCCCTTGATGTGTCGCTTCGTTTGTCTTCTCCACCTCTCTTCGTTACTTAGCAATTGGGTGGTGAGATGTCTTATATTTG